>JANTPZ010006654.1:0-11828 GCA_025593235.1 Vachellia pachyceras | reverse complement strand
AGAAGCTATATAACTTTTATTCTTTATACTATTAAATGCGTATAGCCTTAATTTTCTATTATGAAATTATATGGCACTAATTTCTCATCCTGATCCGATTGATTGGCCTAAGAATAAAAATGGCTCGAAGCCATAAATTTTTAATTTTGATTGTCTTGAAGACATGAGATTAACTGTCAACATAAGTTTTTTTTTATCATTTTTATTGTTATAATGCATTTCATATTTTAAGAATTTCCTTTATTACCTTAATCTGAACTATGATTGGTAAATTTAAGTTTGTGACTCTTGATATTACTGGAAAGACATATTTAGTTTCAATATATGATTTATGTTTTGCCACCATAAAGGTCTCAATCAAATATTTGACCATAAAGATCCGCTTGTTCTTTGGATCAATGTGAAGGAAATATATGACCACTTGAAGATGGTTATCCTTCCAAAAAGCTCATCCAAATTGCTCATGAAGTAGCAATATTGTGAAAGAGGTTTCAAGAAATATGATTTCTTACCTCTTTGTGGCTAATTAAAACAATGAGTTTTTCATTAAAAAATTATGAATCTCATCCAACTAACTTAACTTCATTCCCATAAGTGAATGTAATAATGAATAATTCTAATTATGGCCCTGGATGTGGGCGTAGACGTGGCTAAAATTATGGGTGTTGGCATGGTCAGAATAATAGTGGCTTTAAATTCCACCTGAAGTGGAGAAGAATTGATAAGAACCATATAAACAAGCAATATATGGGTATAATCAACAAATTGGATATGTATTGTAAGCTCCGGAAGAGCCAATATATGAGAAACTTATTAAGTTTCATGATGTCCTTAGAAATGGATACCAAATGGAAGTAGAAGTTATATGACCAGAAGTTATTTAAGCTTGATCTCTTATTTTAATATCGTATGATGGATGCCATATATTTTACCTAACATAAAATAGCCAAAAGTTATATTCATTTAATTAATGTTATACTTATAGCACTATAAGTATATAAATATACGTGTGTGATATGCATGTATATTCTTCTACTGTTAACCTTATTTATTTTATTGTTAGTTTTATATCTATTTGCTTTTACATTTCCTCCATTTTTCTCAGGGTTTGTATATAAACATATTTTAAAGCATATGATAGTAAACCAGAAGTTTACTAAGGCTAATGAATTTAATGCTTAATATGCATTATTAAACCAACAATTTACTGATGAATTTAATGTATATAATGAGATAGTAAGCCAGAAGTTTACTAATTAATACAAACCAGCAGTTTTTCAATTAAACCAGAAGTTTACTGATGAATTTAATATTGGTCATGATCGGTTAGACCATCCCGGTTCAATTTGATGCGAGAAATGATTGAGAATAAATGTGAATATACCTTGAAGTGTCAATAGATGCCACTGTTTCCCATATGATGCGTGTTCCAAGGGGAAATATATTATTAAATCCTCATAAAGTTAAATACAATGTGAGCCTCTCAGATTCTCAAAATGGATACAGGAATATATTTATGGAATGATAAACTCACATAGTGAGCCATTTAGTTACCATATGTTTTTATTTGATTCATCAACTAAATGGCCTCACGTTTGTTTATTATCTTCTTACAACCTGAAGTTTGCAAGATTCTTTGTTCAATGAGTATAGGTGAGAGTATATTATCCTGATTATCCGATTATAAAATGCTATCTTAATAATGCTAATGAATTTACTTCACTAGCCTTAATAAGAATTGCATGTCCTTGGACTTGATGTTGAACATCTTGTAATTCATGTTCACACACAAAATGGGCTAGCAGAATGATTGGTTAAATGGTTGCAACCTTTTTACATGAGATATAATCTCCCATATTCTACTTAGGGACTAGCCTTTTTGTATGCATCATTGTTAATTTGCATGAGGCCAACAAATTATCCAAAGATTTTCTCACTTGCAAAGGGTTTTTATCAAGAACCGAATATTTCATACTTTTGGGTGTGCAATATATGTGCATGTAAAACCCAATTAATATATGCTAGTTATGAATTTTATGACACTGTTTACTTAGTTTCATTTGATGAATTACTTTCATCAGCATCAGGGGGAGAAAATAAGCATTTGGGTTAAAAGATTAGCTGGAATGAATTATCATTGGCTCATTTTGATCCTCGGATAAAACAATATGAACTGGAAGTTCAAAGGATAATTCATTTACAGAATTTAGATAATCAAATGACAGAAGTATTTACTGATCCAAAAGGAGTAACAAAGTCACATTCCCAGCTGCCAATGCTCTAATCAGAATTAATGTCCCTGAAGGATAAACTATTATGAATGAATCTAAATCACGCCTAAATCGTGGAATGTCAATCAGTTCCAAAGATAAAAATCCTCAAAAAGAAAAGGAGCTCCAGAAGAGATGGTCAAATTGAGGATAATCAAGAAAAATAATAGCTCTAGAAGAGAATGTGGTAGTCCCAGAAGAGACATAGGTATCTGACATATGTGAAAAAAATGAGATCTCAATAAATTATGTTATGAATGGAATCCGATGGAACCGAAATGAAGTCAATGATGATGACATATTTGCTTATAATGTAACATATAATGTAATGAATAATAATGAGGATCATGAGCCAAAATCCATTAGTGAATGCCAATAAAAAAAAGATTGGTCCTTATGGAAAGATGTCATTAAGGCAGAATTAAAATCATTAAAAAAAGAAAATTTTTTGGACCTATAGTCCTTACCAAAAGATATAAAACCTGTTGGCTATAAATGGGTTTTTGTGAGGAAACGAAATGGAAAAGGTGAAATTGTAAGATATAAGGCACGTCTTGTAGCCCAAGGCTTTACACAAAGGCCTGATATCGATTATGAAGAAACATATTCACCTCTAGCGAATGTGACTACCTTTCGTTATTTGGTTAGCCTAACTTTAAATGAAGGGCTTGATTTGCATCTAGTGGATGTTGTGACTGCCTATTTATAAGGCTCACTTGACAATGATATTTATATGAAAGTCCTTGAAGGACTAAAAGTATCAGAAGGACAAATCCCTGAAGGAATAAAAGTGCCAGAAGCAGAAATCCCTGAAGGAATTAAAGAGTCAGAAACATTGAATTCTAATTCTCAAGAACAATACTCAATCAAATTGAATAAATCCATGTGTGGCCTGAAGCAATTAGGGCGCATGTGGTATAATCATCTTAATGAGTACTTGTTGAAAGAAGGGTATATAAATTATCCAATATGCCCATGCATCTTTATAAAAAATCTGGAAGTGAGTTTGCCATAATTGTCGTTTATGTAGATTGTCGATGCCTTATTTTGATGATAACAAAATTATTCAAAGTTTGTATGAAAGGATTTGAAAATGTTTTTGAAATTTTGAAAATTATGTTTTTTAGTTCAAAAACTCGAGTTTGATGTTCTAAAACTCAAGTTATGTGCCTTCAATTTGAAAACTTTCAGCAAGAACTCGAGTTTCCACAAACAAGTTTTGATGACTTGAGTTTCTCCTTCTTAAAACTCGAGTTTCATGCCTAAAAGTTCTCTGTCTAAGGAATACATGTGGTAGAACTCGAGTTTGTGGTTTTTAGAACTCGAGTTTTCCAAAACTTTCAAGGGCAACTCGAGTTTCCAGCTTCAAGTTGTGATCACTCGAGTTCCAGAACTACAGAACTCGAGTTTTGTGTCTTTGGATCACTAAGAATGACTTTCCTGTAGTAGAACTCGAGTTCCAGAAGTGCACAACTCGAGTTCCAAAACTGTTTTACAAAACTTGAATTGAAAACTGGAAGTTTTGGCATTAGAGTTTTAACAACTCGAGTTCCTTATTTAACAAAACTCGAGTTTCTTGCTTTTCTCAATTGATTGATCAATTCTAGTTATAAAACTCGAGTCATGCTTATTCAAAACTCAAGTTTCACAACATGGTTTCATAACTTGTATTCTGAACTCGAGTTCCAAATAAAAGTTCTAAAACTACATTATGAAACTTTCATTATAAACTCGAGTCTCCATCTTAAAGTTTTCTAAACTCGAGTCTGGTATTATGAAAACTTGAAGTTTCACTACATCATATTTCAAATTGCTCAGAACTCATGAAATAGAACTCGAGTTATGAGAATTCTTGAACTCGAGTCCTACCTCTATCTGACAATAGCGTCTGACACTGAGCTTTACTTTTTACCAAATCTTTCCTTATTAATGTCAAAGTTTTAAAAACTTACCTGCCACCATAAATGCACGATTACTAACCTATGAAACAGGTATAAGCGTGACAGTTGAAGATCTCTAACAAACGAGATGAAATCAAAACCTTCTCAGACTCTGTCGTCGTCAAAGAAACACATTTATTACAGCATTCAATGCACATCAACCAAAGATGACGGCTATTCAATCTGAGTAACGGTTATTCGGCTCTCTCTAACGGACACATTGAATAACCTCAACTATAAATAGAGAAGCATTGAAGATGGAAGATGACGACTAATTACGCTATTGTTTATACACTTATTGTCTTCTGTAACATTCAAAATTCTCTGTGAGCTTCAATGATTAGCATATCTACTCTTTTGAGAGCTCAATCTTGTGCTTCATCCTTGTATTCTGTGAGAAACTAAAGGTAGGGGCCTTTAGATTGTTGGGCTGTGAGTTTGTCGAAAAACAGAGTGTGGAGTCTCTGTTTTTTTGCAAATAGTGAAGGGAAGTGTCACTCCTTAATTGTAAAGGCTCCTGGAGCCAGTTTGATTGTTATTAGTGGATTGCAAATCTCAAAGGAGCTCTGAGGACTGGACGTAGGTCAGAGAGGACCGAACCAAAATAAATCACCGTGTTCATTCTCCTTATGCATTCTTGGTGACTTCATTTTTAATTTCTGTGATTTGCGTTTTAATTTTTAAAAGTGACCAATTCACCTTCTCTTGGTCAAATCCTACACTAACATAGATGACATCAACATTATTGAAACTCCTGAAGAGTTACCAAAGGCAATTAATTGTTTAAAGAAAGAATTTGAAATGAAAGATTTAGGAAGAATGAAATTCTATCTTGGATTACAAATTGAATACATAAAAAATGGGAACTTTGTATATCAAGAAACTTATACAATATATCATTTGCTGTTAATTTATTAGAAAGACTTCACCGACACGAAGACGTTGGAACGGAGTTTAACATATTCTCCGTTATCTCAGAGGCACTATGGACATAGGGATTTTCTACAATCCAAGCACGAAATGGTTGGTTATGCTACTGGATTTTTGTCTGATCCACATGATGGTAAATCACAAACTGGCTACATGTTTACGTGTGTTGAAATTCTAGCAATTCATGAAGCAAGTCGAGAATGTGTTTGGTTGATGTCAATGATACATCATATACGGACAACTTGTGGTTTAGCTTCGGGAAAAATGATCTCGACGATCCTATATGAGGATAATGCTGCACGTATTGCCCAACTAAAGGAAGGGTGCATCAAGGGTGGTCAAACAAAGCATATTTTACAAAAATTCTTCTTCACACGTGATCTTCAAAGGGATGGTGAAATTGATATCCATCATATCCGTTCCAATAAGAATCTTGCAGATTTATTCACCAAATCCTTCCAGGTGCAATCTTTCAAAAGCTTGTCCATGGCATTAGTCTTTGCAAACTACGAGATCTCAAGTGATGTTATCATAAAGGGGAGTCGATACACACTATACTCTTTTTTCTTTTTCTAGGTTTTGTCCCACTGGTTTTTCCTAGAAAGGTTTTTAATGAGGCAGCTCTAGATAGTGTATCTATGAATGGTGTACTCTTTTCTTTGGCTAGATTTTTGTCCCACTGGATTTTTCCTAGTTAAAGTTTTTAATGAGGTACATTCATAATGGACATCCAAGGGGGAGTGTTATAAATATATTAAATAAGTGGATGTCCATTGACTATTGACCTTATGCATCATAAATGTTGTACATGAATTGTTACATAGAAACGAAAGAGTTATTCAATGTACGAAGAATCATAATTAATATTCAACTATATAAATTGTACTATTAATTATTCAGAACCTTTGGAGGTCATTCTCAGAAGCCTATAAATAGGGCTTTTATACGTGATGAATGGAGAATGGTGAGAAAGTGAATAAGAATTGCATTGTTCTCCCATTTCCTCTTGTCATCTTTTCCCTTATCCCGAATTCTCTTACTTTTATATCATGGCAATAGTTAACATCTTACAAATATTTGCTTTGTTATGAATAAGCAGCTAGTAAATAAAAAAAAAAAAAGGTATCTGCTATGCAATTGTAAAATATATACGCAATAATTTTTCGGCCAAAATGTATACGTTGATTTTTAAGAAATGAATATATTTCATAATACATACTAGCACCACGTTTTCGGCTGTAGTTGTTTTATTAATTATGATATAAATTATTCAATTGACGATAGTTTAAAAACACAGACAAACAAAAGCTCTGCAAGAAAAGGGGAGCTGAGGCAACAATTATAAAAATATAGTGTTGCTTTGAATTTGGTAAACTTATTTTTATATTCTATTATTATTAATAAAACATCATTTAACTCTCACTTTTGATTAGGAACAATTACTCCCAATTCATTAGTTACAAAAAAATGATTAATTAGTAAGAAAGTTTTATATTTAATCAGGAACACTAACTAGAAAAATTAATATTTTTAGAAAAACATGTCATATATATCATGAACCATGTCAAAGGCTCTTATAACAAGAGGACCATAGGAAGATTTTTTTCAATTATACAACTGGTTAAACTTTTTTATATTTAACATTGAACTGATCATAAGTTCCCTTACATAATAGTTCAATAGGCCCTAAATGTTAAAGTTAGATAACTATTTTACATAATTAAAAAATTAATTTAGTTACTTGTATAAAATATGTATGGGCTTTTTCAAAGTGCCTTTTTGATCGTTTGCAATAAAAACTCACTTGATATTGGACAATCATCATTGTTATATGCATTCAATGGAGAGTTTAGGAAAAACAACTAGAAGGTTGGGAGATAAATATATTAAACTCTTATCTATAATCCAAAGAAATTACTCTTTTAGCTCTTATATTTAAGATCAAAATGAGTATATGGTTATCTAGGAAATATTACCCCGTCCTTAATATAGAAGTTAGACATGCTGATACTTTGATCTAAATCTAAGAATTAAATCTACCTTATCTCCTAAATTTATATTTTTTATCCAAAATATTCATGTTGATGGGTCATACTAAGAAGGTTCCACAAGGGGCTAGTTGTTGGAATAATTTAACAATGGGCCACATATTATACTTATATGTGGTGTTATTATTTCTTATACCGGCCTAATTTATAAAATGATCTACTTAGACTTAAGAAATTAAGTGGACTTAATTAGATTTCATGGATCGATATACATTGATGCCCAATATGCTGGCCCATATTCATCAATGGTATGAATATTGTGTCCTCTATAAATAGAGGGTTACGATATCCGGGTTAGCTAGGGTTATCATAATTGACGTTTTGCTTCCCCATCTGCAGATGGCTCCTCTTCTCCTCTAATGATAACTTGGTTGATCTATTTTCCAATAACCACATCCATAGATTTGGGTACGCTTTGTTAACTCTATGTTTTGATGATAACAAAAAAATGTTTTTTATGTTTTGTAGGAATTACAAAGTTAGAAAATATTTTTAAACTTGATTTCAAAAGGAAATTTTAGGTTTTTGAAGTTGATGTTACATCACTTGAATGTCATGTTTTAAACATTCGAGTTCCTTACTTGCAAAAACGTTTTGAAACTCAAAACTCTCAAACAAACTCGAGTTACAGTTCAAACGTTGTCAACACTCGAGTTGTGATGTTGAAAATTCGAGTTTTGAAGTTTGAAACCATCTTGAATTTCAAAACTTTAAAAGGAAACTCGAGTTGAGGGTAAAGTGTTGTTAACACTCGAGTTTTGATGTCTAAAGCTCGAGTTATGAAGTTTAAAATTGTTTTAAAACTCAACACTTTCAAAGGAAACTCAAGTTATGAAATAAGTGTTGTGAAACTCAAATTTTAATTCTCAAAACTGCAAGCTCAAAATTTCAAGTTCCCTACACAACACTTCCTAAAGAACTCGAGTTATGAAGGAAGTTTTGCAACATTCGAGTTCAGTTGCCTAAAACTCAAGTTTGAAAGTTCAAAACGTTTTGATTAACAAAAACTTCTTTGAGAACTCGAGTTGCAACAAAAGTTTTGTCAACACTCAAGTTCTATACACCAAAGCTCAAATGTTGAAGGCATTTCTCAAAACTTTCTTTAAAACTCGAATTCCAACAAAAGTATTTGTATTAAAAGGCTCTACAAACACTCGAGTTTTATCACCACAAACTGAATGTATGTAATACTTGATTCAAGACTCATGTTATGAACAAAAGTTTTCAAGTTTTACATTGTAATAATTTCAGTAGAAACTCGAGTTATTTTAAAAGTTTTATGAAACTCGAGTTACTCTTCTAACACTTAAGTTCTTCCACATGAATTTCAAATTCTCTTCAGACCATGTTATCTCAAAACTCGAGTTCCCCCGCCAAGACTCTGAGTATTGCTTTCATATGACATATATCAGTCTAACAGTAGACATTAATTTTTGCCGGATATTTCTTTTTTTGGGGACGACTTTTTTAAATCCCAATTGCCCTCATAAATAGGGTATGATTTGACTTATTGATAGGGAATAGGAAAGCTTGCTTATGTCTCCGGCACAACTTCATCGTCCATCGTCACTGAGCTTCAACGTGCAAGTAATTACATAGCATTTAATGCACAACATTGGAGAATGCAGCTGAAAATAACAAAAATTAAATGTTTCTAACGGATAATTAATGTTTTTCACATATAAAAAGGTGATCATTTAAGACGGGCGAACGTAACGAAACGAAGTAACATGAGTTATGAAAACAAAACATGTTGGTCTTTGTTATAGTGCAGATAGTGAGGGGGAGTGCGGTTCCCTTTTGTAAAGGCTTGGACAAGCCTATTTTGTTGTTGAATAATGGACTGAAAATATTAGAGAATCTCTGGGGACTAGACGTAGATTAGAAGAACCGAACCAAGATAAATTCACCGTGTCCAACTTCTTTCTGCTCTACTCTCGGCGACTTTGTTTCATTTCAATTTTGTGATTTAAATTTTAAAAGTGACCAATTCACCCTTCTTTTGATCAAATCTTACACTAGCACGTTTCTGTAATACTCTAGAATATTCCATTAAACCCATATATCTTATTAAAACCAATCACTAGTAACAAGTGGATATAATTAAAAAACGATATTTTAGAAAATCTAAGACATATATATTACAAATTACTTACTTAAATAATTTTTTAATATTAATAAATTATTAGTTGATATCTTAGAAAATATTGGCCTTTTTTAACCTAATTTGTTGACTTCTTGTTTTTTTTTTTTGGCCTGACTAGTTTAGGTCGGTCGTCATAATTTCTCAAAGCTGCCCCAAGAACTTGAGATTTTGCTCTCTTCTTGATCAAAACTATTGTCCTTAGGAATTGTTTGATCTAATTTATCTCTAACATTGAGTTTGAACCGTGACTTCTAAGTTTTTGCTTTAGGACTTGAATTTTTTTAGTTTTAATCTGCCCTTAAATTTATGGGTTTATAAATAATAGAAGTTTTATAAATCTTACATATTGTAAATCATGAAACTTCAATTATAAATATTGAATAATTAGTTGTCAATTATAAAACAGTGATTGCAAATTAACATCAGAATTTTCTATTCATTAATAATTAATGATCAAATACTTTTTATAGGCAAAGAACATACTCTACTTGATTCCTATATCTGACTTAATTAAGAACTAATGTTCCAATATTACCAATTAATTTTTTTTGTAATTTACAGCTAATCATCTGAGATTTAACTTCCATGGTTAGCAAGCCAAGCTTTCTGGATTTACAATTGAAATATGCTACTGACTACATCAAGACATTTTTGCCTATTTACTTTTTTTAAATGAAAAACCCTTGGTGTTTCTCAACAATTTTATAAATTTTATTGGGCTCTAAATACAAATAGTTTTTAAGGGTGATCTCTAATCATTTTCTGAAAACCCAAAGTTCAAAATCTTTAAGCAAAGCCGGCAAGCTGTCCACCATTTCAAATCCTTAAAATTATATAGATTTGCCATTATTTTCATGATATCTTATTTCTTGATGTGTGAGATTAAAATTGTAAAAAGAAGAAGAAGAAGAAGAAGAAGAAGAAGAAGAAGAAGACACAGATTCAGCATTGGGTGAATTAAAATTATTAATTAATGGCATGGCATGCACATATGTGGTCAGATTAAATTAAGGAGCAATTTAAAGGCTAAAATTATGAGATTATACAATGTAATGATCAAAATTTGGTCAAAAGTTAAATTAAAAATCAGTGGTGCAATAATAGTTGAATCATGGTCAATTCAATCATAATAAAATTATCTAATTAGATTAAATTGTACAAAATTATATATGTATAACCCATAAAAAATTAATAGTTAAATAAAAATGCGTTAGGTCACTTGTGAATATTACATTCGTTTATAAATTATATGTATCCCAATAAAGCATAGTTAATGAAATACACAAATTTGACGAACTACTATTTTTCCATTGTTTTTTTAAAATTCAAAATGACGTTTTAGTCTCTCTGAAGGATAGAAATATATATATATATATATATATAATCCAATTGGATCAACTTGTCTAAAAGTGTTGGCAAGACTGATCGAAAAATTGATTTAATGGTTTGATCAACCAACATGAGTTGGATTTTTATATAATGTCTGTGTGTATTACTCCTCTAATCCTTAATGTAATTCCCAATTAAGGGGTTGGTTTTGATCCTAAATATAAGATTAATTTGTTATATTTGTTATTCTTTCTCCAAACTATCCCTATTAATTAATACAGACATATATTTGCATAATATGACACTTTTTTTGAAATTTTTTTGACCATATGAACAACTGTAATTAATTTCACCTTTTGAAAATTTGTTTAATCACATAAATTGTGCATTGGAAGAAATAAACAAAGTATAGCCACACAAGTAAACAAAGTAGGGTTAAGGTGTGCAAAATTATCCTAAAAGTTTTCCCTCAAAAGCAATGTTTTGTCGGAAGTTTTTTTAGGAGTAATGTTATTCCAGAAATTTCAAACTTAAGCAATATGGCCTCGTACTGTTAAAATGTTAACAATCAACATTTATTTTTTTAACGATGAAGGGAAACTTTGTTTCATTTTAAAACTTCTAAAATAATGTTGCTTCTGAGTAAAAAAATTTTAAACAGATTTGCATCTTAAGCCAACTAAGAAATTTGAAGCGCAAGTAAACAAAGTAGAGCTTCATATTCAGTTTTACTCTAACAAGGATGTTTTAGGAAAAATTTGCCAAATTTATTATGATTAATTGACTTAATTAACTTATTTAATCCAATCAAATTAGCTAAAGATGTTACACGTTAATGATAAGAGGAATATTTAGCTATGTCACTCACAAAAAAAATAAACCCATTTGTGTTTAAAAAAAAGGCAGATTTATTGTTAGGTCCCAAGGAATGAGTTATTTATGAAAATGTCCCAAGAGTTGTCAATAACAGCTGCTCCACTTGTCAATGATGCTCCTCGACTTGTCATTGACAACCTCTTAAAATCTTTTCACAAATAACTTCCTTCCTAGAAACCTTACAATAAATTAAAAAAAACATGTATGTAGGCTTTAAGCCCATAATTAAAACGCTTTCTAAAATGTAAACACAGTTGAATCTCATTCGCCCAATTTTCTTTTGAGGGTC
>JANTPZ010006652.1:0-10357 GCA_025593235.1 Vachellia pachyceras | reverse complement strand
GTATCTCAAACATGATCGCTTTTAATAAAAAAATACAAGTCAATGATGGCAAAAAAATAAGATGTTGGAACACAAGGTGCAGCCCTAACAAACTTAGGAGTTAGCTTAGCTCAATATATATAGCTTAATATTCTAGAATGATTTATGTAGAGAGCTAAACGTATGGTTTCTTTTCCTTCTTTAATTTTGCACATGTATAGCACGTGACACTTACTTCATATGTAACTCCCTGTTGTCAAGGCAACAGCTTCATTCATTAATTTACATTCATTTAGGTTTATGTTAGTTTTCAAGGCATTAGAGCCGCCACTACGCCAACTATGAGAGAACTCAAGGACCATTCCAACAAACTTAGATCTTAGCCCACCATCAATATTCTATATAATGATGTATTTTAGTAATGTAATACTAGAAAAATGTCATTTAGTGACGGATTTTTCGTCGTTAAAACAGGGTCGTTAATATCTTCCGTCGCTAAATGAAAATTTTCTGATGGAAAATAGCTATTTAACGATAAATTTTTCCGTCGCTAAATGACATTTTTCTGGTAGTGCTATATGTACCAACGATAGTTAGATTTTGTGGGATTATTTCTTCCTTACGATGAATCAAAGTTTTAATTCTCATTAAGAGAGGTGCCCACATTTAGTATTTGACAATTCCTTAAATAAGATTACATCTCTCGCATGTGTATAACACCTGATATTTGTTCATTCTTGCCTTTACCTATTGATGTGTAAATGCCTTTTTTGCTCAAGAAGAGGTATTCTATGTCATTCAGTTAGATGTAATTGTATTTGAAATACATTAAGGGGATTTTTTTCTATTTTTTAAAAAAACTATTTTTTTTGTTTTTAAAAAAGAAAACAAAAAAAACTTGTTTCGGGGTATTGTTTTCAACTTGTTTTTAAAAACAAAGAAAAATAAAAAACAGAAAATTGTTTTTAAAAAACTTGTTTTTTTTGCCTTTTCGTTGCTTAGTTTTTGTTCATGAAAATCGAGAATCCCTTTATTTACTATTTGTTGACTGTTTTTCTATTTAAGAATTTGTGTTATCATTAAGATTCTATCGTCAAATCTAGGATCTGATGAATTTCATTTAGAAGGAAAACCTTGTAAAACTCGTATTTATTCTTACCCAAAGGAAAAAAGAGAAGATTAACCATGCTGCTCAAACAGGCATTCTCCCTCAAATCTCTCTCCACAGCTAGAGAGATTTGGATAGAACAATATGCTCGTTTGGAAAACGGTTGGCTGAATACATTTTGGTAGAGCGCATTTATGTTTGGATAAACGTTAGATGCACAGTGTATTTATTCTGTCAAAAAGGAGTTTCTTTTGCTCAGAATGTGGTTTAAAAGCAGTTACCAAAAGCTGAGTGTGTTTGAGAATCTGTTGGGAGAACGATTTCACGAATTTTGAGGTAAGTATGCGAGAGGAGTTTTGTCTTGATTTGCTTGCAAAATGATTGAGAATCACTTTTCAAACACGCACGCAAGTTAACGGATTTTTGAATTCAAAATACATTCTAGATATGAAAAAGATTTCCACTGGACCAAGCATGTGCTTAACCTAATTGTTATTCATAAAATCAACACATGGTTAGGTGGATACAAGTCACGTGATTCCAAGTTGGCATGTTTCAATGGGATTACAAGAACTATCGCCCTTTTGGATCAAAATTACCAAACAAAGAAAAGAAAAGAAACACTACCAGAAAAATACAATTTAGCGACGGAAAATCCTTTGCTAAAAGGCTATTTTTCATCGTTAAAATGAGGGTCACTAATATTTTCCGTCGCTAAATGTAAATTTTCTAATAGAAAATAGTCATTTAGAGATGGATTTTTCCGTTGTTAAATGACATTTTTCTGGTATTGAAAAGATAGATTTGATGTAAAAGAACACTGCATAAAGAAACAAGATTGTGATACTTGTTGGAGCTTAATTATCCTTTTGAGATCTCTTAATCATTATGCGATGTTCTCATCATATAATACCACATTTAGTTCTTAATACAAAAGATACATAAACTAATTTGCAAATATTAAAAAAACTAAATTAAATTAGTTATTTTGTGATACATACGTAGATTAATTAAAATCTCATGTAAATTTAGACATTACTTAAAATATTCCTAGAAAGACATCAAAATACATACCTTCTAACTAAAAAACAATTAATGATTGCTAATATTAAAAAAGGATAAATTTAAAAAATTAAAAGATTAGTTACCTAGATATTTTTGTTAATTCGTATGTTTGTAAACTTCAAAATGGTGGGAAAAATTGAAAGAAAGAGTATAATGAATATAGCATATATTGATATATGATGGGGGATTGATATTGTGTTCGTTTGGGAATGCGGTGGAGAAGTACTTTTACGTAAATCGAGGTAAATATGTGAAGGAAATTATCTAATTTTACAAAAAAGTACGATTGAACGTACGTTTTGCTTTTGTAACCGATCTGCCAAACAAGCACATTATATTCTTTTGATTCTATAAGAAGTTTATTGTTTCTTTAATCAAATTGTTTATTTGAAAATAGAAAGATCGTGAATACCAAATTCTATGCCATACTCACTGCCACCAACCACCACACATTCTTTCTCCACTTAATTACAATGTTATTTTAAGTTTGTTGCCACCAATTACTTAGTGTTTGTTTAGGAATCCGTTAGGAGAACGGTTTCACAGATCCTGAGGTAAGTATGTGAGAGGAGTTTTGTCTCGGCTTACCTACAACGTGATTGGGAGTCACTTCCCAATTTGGAAATCCATTGGGAGAACGATTTTACGGATTTCAAGGTAAGTATGTGAGAAGAGTTTTGTCTCGACTTGCATGTAATGTGATTGTGAATCACTTCCCAAACACGCACTAATTCTCAAATCCCTCTTCTCTTCTTTAAAATACCACTTATAATGAAAGAGGAGTGACATTCATAAATTAGGAAAATCTATCTTATAAAAAGGAGGAGTGATAATTATAAAATACTCCCTATATAAAAGGAGGATTGATATGTTAAGAATTTTTTTTAGTGATAAAATGATTCTATATATAAGAAATATTAATACTATGTCTGAAAATTTCAGTATATTTTTTATTCTTATCCTCATTAATTATTACTTAGTAGCTATTTATTTATTTTCTCTCTCACATTAACTATTCCTCCGCAAGTAAGAATGTTTATAAAGAAAAGTCATATTTTATATTTTTATTATTTTTAATCAATAATTCCCAAGCATAACAACTCACATTCCCACCATTCCTAGGCAGACAGAAACTTGGTAGACAGGAAAAATTGCTTTTTTCCTTTTTTGAGAAACAAGCCTTTGGTACCAAGAAATAATTTGATAATAACGGTTTTTTTGAATGAAAATATTTTAATTATTCTTTTGCATATCCTATAAATATCTATTATAATTTAATATATTATGAAGAGAAAAAAATTAAAAAAATTATGAGATATAAGATTTAAAATTATAATTGAAATATTTTTATTGAATAGAGTATCAACGATGGCATGACGTTATGATTGCTGAAAGAAAACAAAAATCTTTAATTACCCCCATGTAGAAAATATTACACGAAGAAATTAAATTATAGTTGAGCTTCTTAGTTCTTACCCAAAAAAAAATTGTAGTTGAGCTCGATTAAATATGTATATTATTCACAGTCCAAATTAAATAAGCGGAAAAATGGAAAAAAAAAACATATTGCTTTTCCATCATCATCGCAATGAAAAGCCGGTCATTCTCACCCCAAAAGATTCATGATTTTGATTCGGCTTTGCGACAGAAGGGCCTAGGGGAGCGGATCATTGAGCATCATGACCCCAATTTCCTTGTTTGTATCTGCTCCTCTTTCTTGGGGTCAATTGGTTCATCTTCCTCCTCCTCCTTCATGGACTTCTTCTCTAGCTCATCCCACAATCAAAGCCGCCCCTTCACGTTCTTTCAATGACAGAACCACTCAAACGAGGCTTACAGCGCCACTCCGAGCTGCCCTCGTACGGGTCCCGGCGTTGGAAGAAGAAGCAGCCACCGCTGGTGCCGGTGATATTGAGGCTGAGGCTAGAGCAACGGCTCCTGTTGCCCATGCTTCTGTCTATAGCCCCCAATTTCTTGCCGCCAAATTTGGGTCGAACCCAGTCAAGGTCTTCTGTTTCATTGCTAAATTTGTGGAAAGGGATTTGATGTTGACGAAATAAAGTTTGAGAGTTGACTAGACCCCCTTTTTCTGTGTGTTTTATTAGGTTGCACGGAGGGCCCTGCAAATTCTGATTGCGTTGGGTTGGTTTGCGTTGGAGCAATTGTTAGACCACAGAAATGGAGTGGTTGATCAAAATAAAAGGCGTCGTGCGGCCGAGCTGAAGAACTTGTTCACGAAGCTAGGGCCGACTTTTGTGAAATTGGGTCAAGGTTTGTCCACTAGGCCTGACATCTGCCCCCCTGAGTATCTGGAGGAGCTCTCTGAACTTCAGGTACTTCCATTTTCTTACCATTTAATTTAGCTCGTTTTCATTTGATGAATGCAAGATCAAAGAAGCAACGATACTTGATAAACTCGTATTCAGAGGTAGCTGACACAACAAATCTTAGTTCATTTTGTCTTTCAATTACTCGGTGTTTGATGTTTTGGAAGACAATGAAGTTAAAATTTATTCATCTATGAGCGTATTTTAAGAAGTACTTTTTTTGTGTTAGCATCTCTTATTTGTGTGAAGAAGTGGGATACTTTGTGTTTGTGCATGAAGATCTGACCACTTCTGTGCTTGAACAGGATGGCTTGCCTATGTTTCCTAATGATGAAGCCTTCTCGTGCATTGAGAGGGAATTAGGAACATCTCTTGACTCAATTTTCTCTTATATATCTCCATCACCTGTAGCAGCAGCCAGTTTGGGTCAAGTCTACAAAGCTCGGCTAAAGTGCTCGGGGAAGCTTGTGGCTGTCAAGGTGCAACGCCCTGGCGTTGAAGAAATTATAGGATTGGACTTTTACCTTGTAAGAGCTCTGGGATTTCTTGTAAATGAGTACGTTGACATAATTACCACTGATGTTGTTGCCCTTATCGATGAATTCGGATCCAAAGTATTTCAAGAGCTCAATTATGTGCAGGTTGGTTCTTCTGTCCCTCTCTCGCTCTCTCTCCGTTTTTTTAAAATACAACGGCTATGAGAAAAATAATGCGGAAATTAGTTCAGGTGTCCACCAGAATGATGCTCAACACCTTTGTCAAAACAAAAACTCTCGGCAATGAATAATATGATTCAGAGCCAATAAGGTGTTATTTGGATGGTATTTTCAAGTTTTTTAATATGAAATTGACTATATATATAAAAGGAAAATAAGTAACTAATCATTATACACTATGGTTTTGGCGTATTAGGGATCCTACTTTAATCCATACGTAATATCTATCCAGGCACAAGAAGGTAAACTTAATGGCTGTAGGGATCTGTTTAAATCTTGTCAGAAGGCAATCGTTTAGTGATTGCAGCTTATGTTTGAACCAGAGGTGGTGCCATGGTGCTTGTCTAATATGTCGAACCATAAACCTTAATATTTGCAATTTATATCTTTTTTCTCTATTGGATGTTAATTTTGACAGGTTCCTGCAGGAGGGACAGAATGCAAACAGGTTTAAAAGATTGTATGCTGACAAGGAAGACATCTTTGTTCCTGATGTTTTCTGGGATTATACAAGTAGCAAAGTACTTACAATGGAATGGGTTGATGGAGTCAAACTAAATGAGAAAGAGGCTATTGAGAGACAAGGATTAAAGTTGCTGGACCTCGTAAACACAGGCATACAGTGCAGTCTCAGACAGTTACTTGAGTATGGATATTTCCATGCAGATCCTCATCCTGGGAATCTCTTGGCAACACCTGAGGGGAAGCTTGCCTTTCTTGATTTTGGCATGATGAGTGAAACACCAGAAGAAGCGAGATTGGCTATAATTGGTCATATTGTTCACTTGGTTAACCGGGATTATGAAGCTATGGCTTGTGACTACTATGCACTCAATTTTTTGTCACCTGATATTGATATAACTCCAATTGTACCAGCACTGAGAGACTTCTTTGATGATGCACTTAGTTATACTGTGCAAGAACTGAATTTCAAGACAATAGTTGATGGTCTGGGAAATGTCATGTATCAATATCCATTCAATGGTAAGATATTTCTACCTTTATCATAGAAACATGGTCTTCGTTCACTCGTACATTTGAAAAACGTTGAAAAGCATTCACTCTGAAGTGTTACTAATTAATTTCTCGTTTTTAAAGACTAATAGATATGAAATGTAACTAAGTTTTTCATTTTTGCCTCCAATGTTTGAATAGTGTAATTATGAACTTTAGAAATATTGACACTTTCATTACTGCACTTCTATGTAGAAACTGATGGTTTGGCGTTATGTTTTGGCAGTCCCGGGATACTACGCATTAATATTGAGATCTCTCACTGTTCTTGAAGGCCTAGCACTTTATGCGGATCCTAATTTTAAGCTGCTAGCAGCTTCATACCCTTATTTTGCTAAAAGGCTCCTAACAGATCCAAATCCATATCTTAGAGATGCTCTTATTCAGTTGCTTTTCAAGGACGGGAGGTTCAGGTGTGTATTCTACAAGTATATCAGATACAATTATAGTTTTGGTTTTAAGAATAAAAATTATAACAGTGAAGAAAATAGTAAAAAGTTGAACCGGGAGTAAAAACTACCCTTCATATAATTAAACTCATTCTTTTCACTGTTCATATAGTTTTTCCTTTCATGTTTGTTATCTACTGTTCAGGAAATGATTTCTCATAGTAATCTAAAAATTTAAAGCCTCTCAGCATAAATATCTTCAACTTGAACTCTTATAACTGTAACTTCCCCTTTCTTAAATGTATGGTTTAATCCTTTGTACTTTCAATGTAACAAGAGGAATTTGGTGTAAGCGAACTTAATATCGGTTGATCTGGTCCATTGCAGATGGAATAGACTCGAAAGCCTACTAATTCAGGGGCGAAAGGACAGAGATTTTTCGGCTAAAGAGGCTTTACAACCTGTCCTGAAGGTATTGCTGATGCCTGATGGTGAATATCTGAGGACTTTGGTTACCAAAGAGGCTGCCCTTGTATCCGAAGCTTTTGTTTTAAGCACAATGTCTGACACATACAGGTCTATTCCCAAATTCATGAGGTCTCTTGTTTTCAATGGGAATGCAAATGGACCCCTTATGATAGCTGACTCTGAATTGGAAAGTATGATAGAGCTAAGAGGCCAAGTTCTTCGGATATGGGGGCTTCTGTCCTCTAATGATTTTGATCCATCACTTTTGCGACCTATACTAGAGGTAAGAGTCAGACTTTTGCCGTATAATCTGTTTTTGTACTTTTCTTGCTACTCTTTCTTCTGATTCTTTCCTTCCATTATTACTATATAGTCTACATCATTAAATTAACTATACTATCAAAGAATGGACTAATCTGGACACTTTTATAAGTGGAAGAATCCGGTACTGATTAATTTTTAGCACATTTCTATCAAAACCTTCTTCATATGTTATCATTGTGAAATAAATCTAAAGTGATTCAGTTTTTAGATCCATTGGAGTGTTGTTGATTTCTAGATAGAGAAGGTACGGTTATTGTTAGACTTCATTGACTACGAGTGTTATTGTTAGAATCAAGTGACTTCATAATTGAAATACAGGTTCATGAAAATCATCATGGTACAAATATGGCCCTGAATACACTTACCCTCTTGGGCCTTGTGTGGAATGTAAAGAGGATGCAGAACGCTCCGAAATAAAACTAAGGAGATCTCATTATAAATGAAAGGTAAATGAACCTTTGTCTAGGCTGTCTTATAAACCAGAACAGAGTGAATACTTTGTCCAGGATGTGAATAACTATTGAACAAGCAACCCAAAAGAACTATAAAAATGTAAAAGGAAAAACAGTTACAACAGCAACAAGAAGCTTGATCCCACTAAGGTGGAGTCTGTTAGATGGATCGCATAACACGATTGAGGTCTATCAATAATCAAATCTTTAGATAACATGTTTACTAATAGATCCTGTTCAATAAATTGTTAATGTTCTTATTTCAGTTCCCCCCATTTTATACCCACCCTTTAAAGCTATTCACTACCACATAGCATCTCAAATAAATCAGTAGATTTAAAGTGTATTTATTTATTTGTTGTCGCAATTGGATTCATTGATTCAACTTTGTTGGATAATGCAATGATACAGCATCCTGATGTGTTATGCATGAACAGGTCCTTCAACAACAAGAGTCGCGCAGATTTGCAAGGCATGTGGCAGGAGGGATCACTCATCGTCTTGCTGCACGCTTTCTGCAGCAATTACTTCAAACTCAAAAAAAATCTTCAACATAGATTTTGTCACTATAAACTGCTCTTGGCATGTGCGTTATCCATATTTATTTTTTCAAAATCTGAAAATTAATGTAATTGATTGGTTGATCTATACAAATAGGAAAAGAAAAAGAAGATTTATTCTCTTCTGTCAATACATATACTCCCTCTTTGCATTAAAACAAGTTTTAACATTTAGCACATGAGAGGACCAAAGGAATATTAAAGATAGGAGACATTAGAAATTAGATCTGCAGGTGGTATTAAGCAGCAATTTGCTTTGTCTAAAAATTAAATGCAACAATTTGCTTTATCATTCCCATTCCCTTTATAGGCATGGTTCTATATATATATATATATATATATATATATATATAAGCAACAATTAGCTTTGTCTGAAAATTAACTGAACTTTTTTTCAATTTTACCCTTAATTTTATATTTCTCATCTTTTTTCTCTACTCATTCTCTCTCATTTTTTCCACTCATTTTCCCAAACACTATCATCTTCATAAATGAAGGTATTTTTAAATAAAAGTTATATTTTTTACACATTCATTAATTTTAACTGTAAGTCACATTTTACATTATTTAGGTAGTTGTTGTTTATAAAAAAAGTATTAAAAGGTTATGCAACACCATTGGTGTCATCATCACCATGTTGAGCTAAATCAATCAAATCCTTCTTCAACATGACATGTTGCTAAATAAAAAATTCATAAAGTAATTAAAAGGGTAAAGTAATGAAAGCATATATAACTAGAATTAAACCCAAGGCTCCCACATACTATCCAACCTATATTTCATCTCCAGCCAGGGACAAAAGTTAAAGCATTACAGCTGTTGCCCCAAAAAAGGATAAATAATTATAGCCCAATAATTCAAAATACAAAAAACCCTTAAATTTTGTATAAGTTGCATATAACTTTTATAACCTCAAAAGTTATAAATTAAGGACTCTAATATTTCATATTTTGTTTATCAACTCTCGTACCATTAAAATCATCCTTAAAGTTAACGATTTATTATATTTTATTTTTTATAATTTTATTTCAACCCATATCATTTTAAAAGTAACACTTAAATTTCAAGATATAATTTTTATTATTTTTAAATAATTAAAATATAAAATCCTTAAAAAAGCATTTAAATTATTTATTTGACCATGTTCTTTTTAAATAAAAGTTTTAAAAATATAAAATACATGAAAAAAGTAATTAAAATATTTCATTTGAGCATCTATTTTTAGATTTAAAATATAATATACTTAAATGTATAGTTCAAATATGAGACTCTTAAATTTAAATTTGGGAGAATTACCCTCAGGTCCCAAGCAAGACAAGTAAATACAAAGTATTTACAACCTCAGCAGCTATTTCTGGAACCATTTTGTAATTTTGTGAATCTTTAGGACCATTTTATATTTAAGGCTAATATTTGGGACCATTTTGTAAATACAACTCTTCCTTGAAACTTGAGGGTAATTCACCCTTTAAATTTTTAATGATCAGAGAGGTTATACGCAACTAATCCAAAGTGAGGGGATTTCTCCTCCTATCATCATCATTCAAAGCTTTCCTCACAACTTTTAATATGAATTCGTACGTTTCAACAAGAGAAGGCTAACATCCTAATTTCTCTACCTAGGCATGGCATCCACAATTGTTTTTAACATTTTTTTTATCAAACAATTGTTTTTAACATTGGATAGATCACACAATCTAATGAAATTTATAGTAAGCGTACGATGCTATAAAAGAAATGAGAGTCTATATGTAGGTTGTCACAATATGACATTTCTTTTTAAAACATCATAATCCTCTTTCTTAATTCCCCATCTTACTTGATTATTGTTAAAAAAAGCATCAATAGAGGCAGTTAGAGAAAAATGATACAAAATAGAAATAAATCATATATTTAGGATTAAGATCAACACAATCAATTAGATCTCTGATCATATATTAAAAAGAACTGTTATG
>JANTPZ010006650.1:0-12850 GCA_025593235.1 Vachellia pachyceras | reverse complement strand
CTCAGAAGATTTGAGTCAAAACGCAACCCAAGCAAGCAGACCATTCAAAAGCAAAGTTGAAAAGCTGCAGAAGTTGACAGTGACACAAGCAAGCAGACCATTCAAACGTGCACGGAACCCTTTAAACAGCTAGATGTAAATCATTTCTCCCCTCAAGACACGAGTTCGGAGAAGCAGCGGGAATCCTTCCATGTTTGAATTTTGATTTTCAAACTTCCCTTTTTCCTTCCCATCAAGAAAACGCGTGTTGGCTTGCACGGAGCCCAAGAGAAGCAGTAAATGGCTAATGAACAGTTGATTGAGTCTAAAGCCATTCCTTAAGCTGATGAACAGGACAGCTTCTACGATCTTTTTATGATTTGATGATGATGATTGATGATTGATGATGATTGATTGATATTGATGATGATGATATATTGATTGATTGATGATGATTGATTTTTTTATTTCTCACTGATCTAACCTCCAGTTTGACTTCAGTCTGATTCATTGACCCTTAACTCACTGCCTTGTTCAATTCATTTCCTATACCTTGATAAAAAAATGTTTACGGGTACCATTCCTAAGGTAAAAAAAATGACTATTAACTTAATGTTTTAGGCAAAATGAAATTTGATGACTAAAAATTGTATTAACCTTTTGTTAATTATATATTAAAATTGAATAACTTTTAAACTTTATCTTTGTATAATGTACATTATATACCATACATTATACATGAACAAAGCTAACACAACAATAAATCAAAGTTAAAATTGTAAATTCACATGAAAAAATTAATAATCCAATTTATAAACAAGACAAAAAAATTCGGTCTCTCTTAGCTAATAGATTTGGGTATTATCTTTAAACACTTTCTCAACTTACAAGTCTCATTTCTCCCATAAAACTTTTATCAAAAGCGGTTAATACTTTATTTAAAATACAAAAAAAAATTAATTTGGTATTTTGTAATTTACAAGCTTTTTTTTGTTGGTGCTATTTTTTCCAAAAAATGTAGCCAAATCGACGTATATGGCTTATCCCCAGGCCAGGCATTGAAAAGGGTAAAGACGAGTGAAAAGCATATCCCAAGCCGCTTCGGGCGAAACCGATGAACAGTAACCCCTTGGAAGCCCTAAATGCAGTGTACCCAGGGCTTATAACATCTCTGCCAGAGATCCAGAGTCTCCGAATCACAGAATTGAAACTACCAATTCATTCTTGTTTATGTCTGAGTTGATAGGTTGAATTAATCGGATTTGGCGTTGAAGTTGATGCACTACTCTCCCTCTAGCCCTCTTCACTCAACCATGGTCAGTCTCGTTCGTACTCTTCTAACCTTCAGTTACCACTAATTAGCTCTTTGATTCTCGTTTTTCTTCGTTTCTTGCTTCAAGCTTTACCAATCTAGTTCCTTGGGCATTCCTGATTCTCCCTCTATAATGGTTTGTTAGGTTAACTGGGCCCATTTTCTATTTAACGCTGATACATGTTATTCTTTTCTTAAGGATCAAGAAAACCCAAAGATTTGAGACTGGGTATTTTTGTGTTGTTGGCTATAGTTAAATCGAAGTGGTGGAAGGGACCGGTTTAGAAGGGATTACCCTTCAAGATTTGAAGATAAAGGCAACAGTGGGCGTAGCAACAGCAGTAACCCCCCTTCCAGGCACCTTTGGGTTGGGAATCTAGCACACAGTTTAACAGAGAATGAGCTTGCTCGTCATTTTCTACAATTTGGACCGCTTGAAAGTGTTGCATTCCAGCCTGGTCGTAGCTATGCTTTCATCAATTTCAGAAGGGATGAAGATGCTATTGATGCTTTGAAAGAACTTCAAGGTTTTCCTGTTGCAGGAAATCCGCTAAGAGTTGAATTTGCGAAGGCGGTCAGTCCTGCACACCTCTTTCTGTCTGATGCTTTTTCAGATGCCTTTTTTTTGCGCATATGTACATTCTCCGGCAGTTCAAATAAATTATGCATTCGGGGCCAAAATATGACTAATTTAAATCGGAATAAAACTTGCGAGACAAACTTAGGCATCCAACTCACTCCTCGTGATGTATAATAGACGATCAAATTTAAGTGCGTCAAAACATGTGCATGACAGAAAGGATCCACAAAATTGCTTCTTTCCCTTCAATAAATGGTCCACTCCAAACAGCGGTAGAAAGTGACCCTTCTCCAGAAGAGTAAAGTTCCTATCATTATCAGCATGTTTTCAGCATGAGCTGCTTACTACCTTTCTCTAGTTCTAAATTGATTTTTTACATGCCAGACTCTAGGGGCAGAAACCGTGTCAGATGTTCTTGTGATAATATTTTTTGTTGAGGAGAAAGAAATGTGATGAGAGTTTGAACTCCTATGATTTCTTATACCAAAGCCATTAAAAAAAATGAAAAGAGATGACTGTTCTTTTTCTCCTATTGCCAGCTAGAGCCTATATTAGATTTTATATAATATGTAATAACATCCTATTCTTAGACCTGAAGAACATGCTTGTATAATATGAATATAAATTCCCTGATTAAACTTTTCATGTCGGCGGACTGGCACTATGAGCGGGCAACTTATTCTGCCATTATATTTCTTTTTATGTCCTTGACAATTCAACTTCAGTTAACTGCCCAATTACTTGCACTATGAGCCAGCAACTTATTGTAATGACCATGTGTATCCAAGCAATGAGCAATGACCATGAATGTAACTCTGATGACCAACATTTTGGATTCATCTCACACTTCCATCCCCAATAAAATAATTTATCTCTATGGTATGAGTAATGAAAGCATGCAGATTCTCGAAGGTTGGAAGATTATTTATTCTTTGTTAGCAATCAAATCCTTTAATTACAGTGCCATAGCATTTGAAAGGGAGCGAAAATGGCTTAATTTTAAGCATATAAGCATGGTTGGGGAGATATGGTTGACTGGTTTTGAAGCAGTTGAAGAACTTTTATGGGTTTTAACCAAGCTACATATGCACATCAGTTCAATTCATAACCTGGTCAAATGTTTCTGTTAATAAAAGAAAGTATTAGTCAAATATGAGAAAATAAATGCAATCAGAATGCTACTAAAGATGAAAGACAGGTCCAAAATCTCACAGCTTGGCACCAATGCATGGATATTGTAAATAATTTGAAAATACTTCAATTCCTTGATATCTTTGTAAAAATTTGGGAAAATATGGAGTGTGTTTTGCTGATGTCATGTGGGTGATGCTTGATTATAACTTAATACCCGCAGCAACTGCATTATGCCACAGAATATAGACTCCCATTTCAATTATTTCTGGTTTTCTTCGGCATACTTGGGGCATCCTGATAATTCACTGTCAAATTATCTATTTTTATTCATATGGTGTCTAATCATAAAACCTTGTGAGGAATTTTCTACATGTTAGGATCTTCATATGCAATTCAATTCACTGCCACTGCCACTGCCATGGTGGCTTTGATGTTTGATCAATGTGTGCTTGCAATTCTGATTATCAGCCAAACACTATGAATTGTACCACAGCACACTCTTAACTATTGGAAAGCACTTTTAAGCTGTGCAACTGCAGGGTATGATAGGAATCTTGATAAGTATTGCTATTCAAACGGAATCTTTCCAATTGTAGAATTTATGGATGGAGCATTGATATGAACTATATAAGCCATAGGCACAGAAACTTATGAAAAGGAAATTTCTCCCCAACTAAAGATTCTCCCAGAACCTGGTATTGGTTGTATGGGTTACCAGGAGTTGAGGAAAAAGTATTCTTATGAATGATAAACATCCACGAATGTAAGCAGTCTGGATCTTCATTGCTTGATGTGAAGCTCCAGGACTTGCAGATTGTAGTTAACTGTGTGTGGATAAAAGCATAAAAATTGCCATGGCGCTATTGCAGTTAGTTGCCAGATGTTGCATTGAGGCAACCTGATTAGAAAAACATTATCAAAACGGGGAAAAATAAACATAACGGAAGTGATTTAAGAGGTCGTGGAGAACAATGATGTCATGAATCATCCTCCTAATCCTTTGCTCTACAATTCCTTTATCATTAAAAGTGGTAATAAACCATCTTATTTTTCATTCAAAGGCTGTAGCTTTTAAATTAGAGTAATTAATTACATTCGAAGCAGGACAGATACAGTATGAGCAGTTTTAGCAGAAACTTAAAAATGATGAAGACCTAAATCGAGTTAGCGGCTAAAGGAGCTCTCAAGTAACATGAAAGAGGGTTCCAGCCAGGTTTTGTTCAGATTTAAGGCGTGAGAATCCTTCGATGCAACTCTCTTTTGCTTACCATTTCAATGTGGCACCTGCCATAAATTGATGGCTGCCACAGCTATAGCAGCCACCATGTTGAGGCTGTTGTGCTATTCCTATGAGCTTGGGAGCTTCAAAACCATCATGGTTGCCTTCATTTTCATTCACTACACTTTTCTCTTTCTATTTGTAGCAATAAGCATGATACACTCTTGAGCATTCAAGTGAGTGACAACAAATTGGCTTAAGTGTGGAATCTTAATATTTACAATGGGAATTTTTTCTTGTCACTGAATATTGACAATTTATATTTAATGATCTCAACCGAGAAAGAGGGTTCATCCCAGCGATGTCCTTATTTTCTTTTTGGTTCAAAAGCCATAGTTCCCTTAAACTTTGATCTTCCTGCACTTGCAACTTTGTCATTTAAAAATAACTTGACAACCTCCAATGGTTCCACAATTATATTAGTAGCATATTTTCACCCACTCACTATCTAAATTGTAAAATTCAGTCGTCTAAAACCTTGAGAGGCTTAATTATTGTACTTGTCCGTTTACATTTTGAAGTGACTAAAACCGGTTTAAGCTTTACAACCCTAATCTTGCCAACTGGCCATTTTGGTTTCTCTAAAATTTTACACTATCCTTCTGTGGGCACTAACTGGGTGAGTCATTGATTGAATTTCTGCTTTGAGGCTCAAATAATCCACTTGAATGGTAGAAGAGGTATATTTGCCTCAATTCTAAACATAAGTGGTATAATAAGGGGCATATGCAGCAAGAGATCAAAGGAAAAGAGGTGCTATTATTATGCTATTGATTGGATCCCTTTTACTTTATGAAACTAATATACATGCCATAAAGATGAGGACTATGTATTTTCTGACATTCTAGCGGTAGCAACCTCTTAGTACTTGCTTATAAGATTTTAAATTCGTTTTTAAGTGCCATTTATTTATTTGTCGTCAATAGATTTTAGATTAAAGAAAGAAATAGATTCAAATATGCTGAATAAATGAGAAGAAACTGTTGGGGTTCCCATGTCCATAATTATATGTTTTATACAGTCTAGATGGAGGGTTAATAATCTATCTAGGGATATGATTTATAATAGAGCGCAATGGTTTTATTTGATTCATGTAGCTGACCCCACCTAGTGGTACCAGTCTTTTTTGTTGTTGTTCAAGATGGAAGAAGAAATTATATTAGATGATAGAGTGCAAGGAAGAGGTCAAGATATCCTTATCTAGAAAAGGTGGAATAGTTGCCTCACTGCCTTTAAGAAACCTTAAAATGACCAAGTGAGTGACAACAAAGTGGCTTTGGCTCTGCTCATTGGACCAGTGAGCTTTAAACTCTGCTTAAGCATGACCCATTAAATAAGCAACACTCTTGGCTTGAGTTATTAAGCTCATTTCAATTTGATGTTTCTTTGTTAAGAATATGGACTTAACCTCACAGAAATTCACTCAAAACTTGTAACCGCCTCACTTAAATATTATACTCTGAGATGTTAAGAATCAATTTTGCCCTAGTTTCTCCATATAGACACTTGACACAGAAGCAACCCTTTTGTTTGGCTGAATAAACGTGACAGCTACCTGTTCGCTTAACTGTACAATGGACCAATTTAGTTTTATGCATCAAGTCTCTGTCAAAGTCGACTTTAATGTGCTCTGTTCTTTCCCGGCAATGAGGACTAGAAGCAAGGGACAAACGCCTTGCGATTGTCATGAAGCGTTACTTATTGTTTTTCCATGGAGCCTCCCTTTTTTGGCTAGATACACTCTATTTAATGTTAATTTGCGCTGCATTAGCATTTAATATTACAGCAACATTCGACCTTGTGTTTTTTAGAGTTAATTGATACAAAATTTCCTGGAATACAAGTCAATTACGCAGTGGACATCTTGTTCATATGAATTCCAGTCCAATGTGCATATGGTAACCAACTATGCCTTAATCCTTTGCAGGAATTCTCATGGAATATGGCTGGCATGTTATTGTATTCTTGTCTTGGTCACAAAAAAATTAACTAGCCACACTGATAACAAAATCAAATGCTATATCTGGATTTGGTGAAACTATGTATCTACTGTCATATTGAATTAACTCACTATATTTTCAAGTAAGAACCATCTCTCCTGATTAAGATTTGGAATTGCTGGGGTTTCTCCCAACTATATACCCTATTATATTAAAAGTGTGTTGTCGAAAGGAAGAACCACACTTCTCAAGTGTCACATGAATTGCGCAATATAAGTTAAGTATGTGAGGGGAGTTTTATCTAAATTTCTTGAAAGTGTTTTTTAAATTGATTATGAGTGTTTGACAAACACCCTTGAAGTGTCTTATACTACAAAATATGGGACTTAGGCTTCTCATACTACCCAGTCAAGTTCAGGAATACTTAGAATTTTTCATGGACTTCTGTGAAGATGGTCAAGGATTGTGTATATTCTGGGGAAGCTTCTTGATTTGGATGGCATTCAGTTAATATGGGAGACATAACATAGGGCTTAAACAAGATTAAGGAAGAGGGATAAACTTCTTTCATTTATCTTAATTGTCAATGCCGTAAGTTGGATGAGAGTTCTATGGAGAATGTCAATGCTATTTTCTTCAGTTTGAGGGAAAAACTAAAAGCTTCTGATGCTAGAAACTACTTCTAACGTTATAAGCTATTGTTTTTAGTGTTTATCCTATACCTTGTGTCTATTTCTCTTCAACAGCTCTAGATACATTTACCTCTAATTACAGAGGATCTGGGTTCTCTGTTACCACCTATAGTTAGAGGATGATAACACTTTGCGTGTGAGTGAACATAGGAATAACATTTATTAATTTTTGTTGCTTCTACAGATTTTTGTGAGTATTCAATGGAGGATGATAATTCACTATAGTCAAAGTGGTTTTGTGGATATTAATTTGGTCATCAAGTTGTTGCCTATTTGACTGCTTCATCTGGCTGATATTTTATGCTAATCATAACAGTCTACCTATGTGGGTGACCGACTGTCCTCTCTTGTCTGTTTGGTTTTATTTTCCCCATCTTCATTCTTTTTTCTTTGTTTACTTGAAATTTAAAGATGTTAGAGGTTAACAATAACTTGAAAGCTTAAGCTGAGGGACACTTGATTTTCTGGTGACTAATGTGCTTGCCCTCTCAAATGAAGATTCTTTTGGTTGATAGTGTGGATAAACCATATGCTCTCTATACTTGGGGCAGCAACTTAAATTATGATTAAGAAAATGTGGCCTGTCATGGATTGAACTTTTAACCATTTCGTCAGCAAAGCCTTTATGCCATGTAAAGCTAATGTTACAATAGAGAGGAAGCTTTGCTTTGAGAACGTGTCAATGATAATACTGATGAAAAGCATGATATTGAAAAACTGTTTATACAGAGTTTGCAACTTGTACAAAAGATATGACATCAATGTAAAACTCACAATCTAGCTGGTAGTGCGGCTGTAAATATACCTTATTACAAGTAAGCAGACCTTTGAGGGTGTTGAGATATATTAAGGAATTGATGATCCTTATCCATACAAGAGATTTTATTGTTTTCCTCTCTTTTGGCGCTTCTTATGTTTTCTATATAATGTTGCAAACATTGTTAGTTTCTGTTGATTTCTAATCCCACTAGCTGCATAAGCATGCGCTTTGCTTACAAAGGAGGTACAGAAACCTTTTTTCCCTGGTCTTCTTTTTTGAAGTAAATCTTCACACAGACGCGCACACTCAAATTTTGAGGTTCATCCTCTTGAAATAACAAATTTAGATTTGTCACTAATGTGCTGGTGTAATATATTGTGCCACCACTAGAAGCATTGCATGCTTTGCGTGATATAAGCTGTGTATGCCCAAAAAATGACATGATCAATTCTTAATTCTCCAAGTCATACTTTGTGTGAGATAAACTGTGTATGCCAAAAGAAATGATATGATCGGTTCTTGATTCTCCAAGTTATGTTGGATCTCAACAATTACCTACTTTCATAATTGTCATTTTGTGATGTGGGCTGATCTTGCAATTTGTTAATTTTATCCTTTTTAAATGTACTTAATTCTAAGTATTTGAAAAATATTGGAATTTTTTACACAAAAATATTGAAATTTCACATTCAGTATGTTTCTAAATACAGGATAAGCCACCGTCACAAACTCGTGATGAAGATTACTCTCGGGATGAACGAAGCTCTGGAAGAAGAGGATCTCCCTTCACTCAAAGAGAGTTTAGAGGACGCTATAGTAGTCCTGATCCTCCTTATCCCGACAAATCAAAGCTGACTGATAAAAACCCAGAACCCAGTGAGGTTTTGTGGATAGGATTTCCATCTCAATTGAATGTGGATGATTTAGCTTTGAGAAAGGCTTTTTCTCCATTTGGTGAGCTTGAGAAGATTACAACATTTCCAGGTCGTAGTTATGCTTTTGTCCGTTTTAGGAGTCTAACATCAGCACGCAGAGCAAGAGATGCTCTGCAGGGAAAGTTATTTGGAAATCCCCGGGTACATATTTGTTTCGCAAAGAGTGAAGCTGGTTCATCAGGCAGTGGGAGGTTTTCAATTAATACGCCTTCGTCCCCATTTTACCCATCAAGCAGTCGTCATGGTTCAAATGATAACTTGAGACAAGATAGGAGTATTGCAGGCTTCAGTGGAGAACGTAGTGCAAGTTCCCCTAATATGTTCCCAAAATGGGACTTGACAGATTCTGATGCTTATGATTCAAATAGAAGGGGTTCTTTACGGGCTAGTGGCTTCAGTTCATATGAACAAAGGAGAATTGGTGAAAAGGTGCCACCACTCCGAGTACTACAAGACATTTTTGAACACTCATTAAGTCCTAGAGATAGAGAAGCTCATCTAGGAGCTTTTCCTCTGAGATACCCTCAAAAGCATGCATTATTTGATGATCCACGGGACTTTCCAGATGATGTGTATTATCAACGTGACACTAAAAAACTGAAGACTGGATCTCTTTCCCCTGAAAAGGAGCTTCCAGAGTATCCTCTTTCTGATTTAGAAATGCAGAGACGTATGCTCCCAAGGTTATTAACTGATTTACCCCCACATGAGATCCTTGACAAAAGAATTGATGCTGGACCTGTTGTGCATAGACAAACTTTTGATCCAAGACCTAATTCCCCTTTTGGTCGGTCAGATAGGAGTGAGCACTGGCAACCTAGTGATAGTCTCCATGTGGGTCCCAGTGCTCTGCCATCGCATTCCATTGAGAAGAGAAGACTCACGCCTGAACCTAGCAACTCATCTTTAACTGAGTGGAAATGGGAAGGAACCATTGCCAAAGGTGGAACACCTGTTTGTCGTGCTCGCTGCTTCCCTGTGGGAAAAGTCCTGGATATCATGTTGTAAGTAGAATGTTGTTTGTTGGGTATGCCTTGTCATCACATCGATAACTTATCTCTTGCTGTTATGTTATGAATGACGTTTATTGTATGCCATTTCTCATCACAATATAGGTAAATCAAATTGCTACTAAAATGCACTTTTCTTGATTAGGATTTTTTTTTGCCAACTTTAAAATTTAAATGATTTAGATCTTATGTTGCTGTTCCCCCCACTAATGAAAATTCACCAACACTCCAAGGCAGTGGAACTTGTTTAAAAAGGAAGGCATTATGTTGTGGCCCAGATGTATAAGGACAGTTTAACTCACAAAACTATAATTAAAGCTAAGACTTTATTACATTGATAGATAAAAGATCACACTTGTACATACACAGGGGAGGAACAATTACAGACTCAGAATGTAAAGGATGCAAACACACAAGACTCACTCACAATAACACATAACACTAACACAACATAGACAAGCTGCCAATCTTTCGAGAGGAATGACACTCTCCACCCAAAGGGCCCAATCTGTATTCTCAATTCTTCCTTCCTCTTGTTCTACTGATGGTAATATTTATAGAACCAAAAAGTGACTCACACAGTCTCGACCTATAGGCTTTGACCACTATAGCCACCCTACTCTGTGTTTCTTTCTCCAAAATAACAAGTCAAAATGCAGACCAGAAAAGTATGTTTCCCCTGTCCCATATTCTTCCTAAATTACCAAAAGTGGTCCTAACACATTACAAGATTTTTTCCGTGGATTGATAATTTCTAGTGAATTGTTGTTGTTGCATATAGCAAGTCTATAATCCAAATAGATGTTTTATACGTATCAACATTTCGGAAGCCCATGTCTTTAACTTGTGCAATGCAGCTTTGGTTATACGGCACTTACCTTTTTTTAACAGTGGCTTTGGTTATATGGCACTTCGGTTGCTTCTACAAAGTGGGAGGAAGTTAGGGGTAGGTTGTGTGTAATTAGCAATGGATATTGGCTGAGATAAATGTGTCATAATTCAGGTGGTAAAAGGGGAAAAAATCTTAGTTACAGGTTTGATTTGATTAAAAAATTAGTTGTGCTTTGATGAACATTTATTGAGCTTGAATTAACTCATCTGTTTGATTGGATGTTGGAAGTTGTCTTAACATATTAAGTATCTTTATGCATTGAGTTAGTTTACTTCTTCACTACTATCAATAAGTAATTTATAAATTAAGATTAGGATGTGGGTGTTGTGCTTTGCATGAAATTTGAGGTAGGTTGTTTTGTTCATGGCTTATGAATGGTACGCCTTTTTTTATAGATTTTATATTATATATTGATTAAAGAAATGTTGCATTGCATTAACTTATGTGAAAAAATCAGATTAAATATAGTAGAAAAGAATAAATAATTGTGTCCGCCAACTATCTAGTGTGCCATCTAGTTGAGTTCGCGTGGCAGTATTTTTGGAGCAAAGCACTAGGAGTGTTAAGAATGATATAGTTGTCGGCAAAGCATCCCTATGGCATCCTTATTTTGGATCCCTTCCCCTCCCCAGGCTTTACAAGTCTGTCCTAATTTGGGAGATTAAGTTACTCTAGAGATTCAAAATGATTTGATAATAGCATGTTGCATGTTTGTCGATAGAGGGATTATTTCCAAAAAAAAAAAAAGAGGAGGGATTTCTGTTATGGCCTTTGTATTAAGAAAAATAATAATAAAAGGGTGTTTACCATCTTTAAATTTCATTGATTGTCTGAATGCTGTTGAGACTTGTTTCCAAAAGTCATGTATATAGCTTCACTCATGATCTATTTCACCCTTCATTGTTCTGAGCTGGGTTTTAATCTCAGTACCATATTTTCAGACCTGAATTCCTGGATTGCACGGCAAGGACTGGTCTAGACATGCTTTCAAAGCATTATTACCAAGCGGCTGGTGCTTGGGTTGTTTTCTTTGTGCCCGAAAGCGATGTTGACATTGAATATTACAATGAATTCATGCATTACCTGGGGGAAAAACGTAGGGCTGCAGTTGCTAAGTTAGATGACAGGAATACCTTGTTTCTTGTACCTCCATCAGATTTCTCAGAGAAAGTATTGAAGGTACCTGGAAAGTTGAGCATATCTGGTGTGGTTCTAAGGTTGGAGCACCCTGGTTCAACTCAAGGGTCTATGCATAATCAAAATGAAGCATATCATGGGGATGCATTGTATCTAAAGCCATCAATGCCATTGGCTCGAAGTCCCCCACCATTTACATCTATTCCTGAATTGGGGATATCGGGAACGAGCAATCTTTCTTTCCTTGGAAATAAGATCTCAGCAGCCCTGCCTACTACAGTGTCTGGTTCAGCTCATGCCATGGTTGGCACGTCTGGTTCCCACGATGGAAGAAGGGGACACGATTATCCAGTTCAACAGCAGAACCATACATCTTGGCCAAATTGGTCTGCTAACAATCTTCAGACCTTGATCTCCAATAGAAATTTACCATTTCAATCATCAAATGGTGGCGCTGTTGAACCTCTTACTCAGGATCATCAGCTGAGCATTCCTGGCGGATCCCTTCAACAAGAGCAGCTCGCACAGCTCGCTGCATCTCTTCTTGAGCAGCAGAGGCAATCAGGAAGCGCTGTGAGTGTATCCGTGTCAGATGATCTGAGGCAAACTCATAGAACTAACGGGTCTGACACCTCCTCGAGACCATCCCAAAAATACCCCATTCAAAATAACCCTATGAATCCTGAACTTGCAACATCTCAGTATGGACAAGTTCTACAACTTCAAAAGCAACAACATATGTCAAACATGCCTCAAGGGTCACAGATGGTTCAAAGAGAGCCGGCCAACGGAAACCAGCAACCAGTAACCAGTGGTAGTAACTTGCAGCAAGATGCAGAAGCCGATCCACAGAAACGTCTACAAGCGACATTACAGTTGGCTGCAGTTCTTCTTCAGCAAATTCAACAAGGGAAAGGAAATTGAACTGGGCCTGGTGAATCTTGGCACCTTTTATTATGTCTGAGCTTAGATTACTAAAAATGAGAGTTACGGCTTGTAAATGGGTATGGTTAGAGTTTCAGTTTATGCAGGATTCTTTTAGCAACCTGTGATTCATAGTAGTAATGTTGGTTTTTTGGCTTTGCGATTAACTATATGGTTTAAATTGGCAGTTATTAATGTCGCAAACACGTTTAGTATCTATTCAGTATGCTGTTATTTTTATATAACTTTATCTATGAAAATCTGCATCTAGATATG
>JANTPZ010006647.1:0-14982 GCA_025593235.1 Vachellia pachyceras | reverse complement strand
TCGGTGGCGGCCGGCCGTTTCGAGAAACAGTTCCGCGATTTCTTACTAACTATGCTATAGTCACTTATCCCCCGTCGTTATTTTCCTCGCTGATGACGTGGCAGATATTGTTCCGGATCGGAGGACTTGTCGATGGGTCCGATTTTTTGCCGGCGATTATCACCCTCGACATTGTGGAGGAGGACGTAACTCGATCTAGAACCTCTGTTTACTGTGATCAGTGCCGGGTTGTTGGTGAGTCGACTCACTGAGTCCAATTGTCCAAGTTCGTAAGGATCTGCGAGCTGAGCATATTCTTAAATCTTAATTCTTGTGATACCGAACCATTGTAGATATTTAGCTGAGAACTGGAGATTTTACTTTGAGCTCAATATTGGACCTTTTCGTTGGACTGAACCTCACTGAGTGAACGAGTTGGCAGACTCACTGAGTAGAGAAAATGAAAGTAAAATGAACAAAATTGTTTTACTGAATTCTTTGAATTATTTTTATTTTTTTATGATTTCTTACTTTTTAATTTATTATCTTATTATCTACTATTAACGGTTCGTATAATTAATGACTAATTTTTTTTATCAATTATTTAAAAATTAATCAAGTGATAGGTAAGAATCGGATGGGATATTTTTGTGGCTATTATTCTGATATTGACTTTTTGTTCCGAAAAAAAAAAACGAAGGCTGGAGTGGCCATCCTGTGTGTAGAAAGCGATATCATTTCATTATTCGAGCTTCAAGTAATCACATGGATGCATATGAAAGACCATGCTCATTATGTGGGAAATCTACCGGATTATCGGACGCAAGGTTAGCTTTTCTACGAAATCTTTCTCTTCTCTTGTAGCATTTGGAAAAAAAAAAATCTAGTCATGTTTTTATTCTGGGTTTTTGTTTACTTGAATGTTAAATTTGGCAGATGTAAATGGTGTGACACTGTGATTACTGTTGAAGATCTTGAGGATTGGGTGTACAGTCAAATTGAAGATAACACTCATCTTCTTCACGGGATCGTCCATTCCAATGGTTATGGCCATTTGCTTACTCTTAATGGAAGGGAGGGTGGTTCAAAGCTTCTCTCTGGTTCTGACATTATGAGTTTCTGGGATAGACTTTGTGTTGCACTTGCTGTTAGGTGCGCATACGTCTCTCAGCACATACTTGTAGATTTACTGTTTTGTTTTTCAGTAAAGATTCTGATAATGAAGATATATGAACAGGAAGGTTAGTGTGATGGATTTGTCAAAGAAATTTGGGATGGAATACCGATTGCTTCATGCAATCACCAATGGTTGTTCTTGGTATGGGAATTGGGGTTATGAGTTTGGGACTGGTAGCTATGCTCTCACTCAATATTCGTACCAAAAAGCAGTGAATACCCTGTCAAGCATGCCCCTATCGGATTTAGTATTCCAGGATCGAGGGCCCCGAAGTCGCTTGCAGTGTGTTATTTCGCTCTACCAATCGCTGGCAGATGCTGAACTTGTAACCATCAAAGATCTATTTTCCTTTTTGGTGAACTTAATTCGCGAGTTCCACAAGCCTTTGGTCGCAAGAACATCGAATGCTGAAACTTGCAATGTGTTGTGTGCTTGGACAAGCAACGATGTTGAAGCTGTGCAGCAGGCTTTGATCAAGGTACTGCTTGCGTCCGCGGCCTCTAGCGGGGCCAAATGGGTAACAAGGCGAGCTCTCAAGGGTGCATTAAGTAGGGGTGTCGCATCTCCAGAGCTTCTAGATTACAGTCTGAAGCATCTGGGTGGAAAATTAGCTGCCTATGGTATGATAGTTAGATCAAGATGCAACCCCACATCTAGTGCTGTGGAGTTCAGGTAAAAGCTTGAATTTGTATTTGTTCAGCTTTTGTTATTCCGTGCATGCAATTTACTAATAATACATATAATCTATCTTGAACAAACAGGCTTGAATCCTTGAATGTTACGGAAAATGAAGTGAGCACGAATTCAGGATATCCATCAAAAGAGCAAGTGATTGCGGATTTGAGATTCTTGCTTGATTCAATCATTCATCCTGATAGAATGGTGAACTACAGACCTAAAATTACGAGGAGGCGGGTTGCTGATTCAGCGAGGAAGCTCCTCGATTGCAAGCAGTTCATGAAGGATTACAAGCCCGATAAGATTGCCGGAGAACAAGCGCCTCCATGCATCAGGCTATGGTGTCATGTGGAGCTTTCCGATCAGCCAAAAGATGATCCAACCCCTCCTCCAGAACTGATTCTGCTACCGTTGAATGCCACCGTAGCCGACCTCAAGAACGAGGCAACTAATACTTTCCAAGAGGTGTATGCCATGTACAAGAGGTTTCAAGCAGAGGAACTTCTGGAATATGGGTCAATCAAGGACAATCTCACCGTGAGGTTGCTACTCGGAACAAGCGGGTCTGTTCGAGTTTTAGGTAAATGTGCTGCAAAACACGGCCTAAACCGCTTCCGAATGGAGAGAGGAACGGAGACATGGAAAGTTGATTGCCCTTGTGGGGCTAAGGACGATGATGGGGAGAAAATGTTAGCGTGTGACACTTGCGGTGTTTGGCAACATACCAGGTGTGCTGGAATTGATAGTTCCAATGCTGTCCCTTCCAAGTTTGTATGCATGAGATGCATCCAATCATACCGCAAGGATGTCAAGAAACAGCCTGATCCCGTTGAACAAAATAACTACCACCCCATTGAACCTGAAAACAACCTTATTGACCAAGCAACAAAAAACTACGCAGTGAATGATGCAAAAATCCAGCCTGTGGATGAAGCGAACATGACCTGGACACACAACAATTCAATCGACGAAGCAAGAACCCCTAACAAAGCAAAAACGTCATGCAGGGGTGAGGTGGCGGCAGCAGCAGCAGCAGACAGTCCTGCTGTTGCGTGCAACTTGGCTCTGAATTTTGGTGTCCGTTGAGTGTATAGTATGTCTGTACCATGTATAGTTTCTTTAGGTTTTTTTTTTTTTGGTTTTTACTTGTAGTGCATACTGCAATGCACCTGGGGGTTGTTATTTTGTTATTAAGCCTCTGGCTTTTTATGTACTGTAACTTAAGTTAGTCTGGCAAGACTGGCAGAAGGAAAAAAGACAAGATAGTACATGCTTTAAGTTAACATTGTGTATCCATCAACCTCGAGTTCTGTTTGAATCCATGTGAATGTGCTGCAAATACAACGTTCTACTTATTCTCATCCTTAGCCTGTGTTGCTTCTTCGGTTGGTTTGGCCTCAATAATTGGCTGCGATTCAAACATAGCCAATGCTCCTTGTGATTCTAGTTGACGGAGTATTGGTCCTTTATCTGATGTTGAAAGGTTGCTTATAGCTCTGTACAGAGTTGTGTACTTGGCAACCACATCCTTGTAGAGAATTAGCAATCTCTCCACATCTTTCAGTGTCATTTCCTCGCTCTTTGCCTCCAAATATGGATATTCCGATTCTTCTAGTGGTGTAGCTGTAATATGGAGGGGCTACAAGTTAGCACCAGCTACATTATCTTAAAGAAAAAATCATAAAGGAATGAATCAGACAGATTCTGCAACACAAGTGTGCATTATTAACAGGAAGATAGACATGGACCTTGAAGCAGTTATTATTCGGTAAATGTGCAAATTTAGTAATCAAGTGTTTGCCCAGGTGCAATTCACACATTTTACTTTTCGAGGATGCAAAATACATGCTTTAAATAAAGCAAAATAAGCAAAACTGTTAATTTGTCTACCGTTGACCGTGATATCGGTTGACTGAATGTTTGACCAGACATGATGATGTGGCAAAGACAAAAACCTAGTGGTATTTGGAAAAAAAGGCTTATTGCACACTTGAGAGATTTTTGTCAGTTCAAACCGACGGATCCCAAGATTTCCATAAGCACCATCCAGCTTCCGTCGTTCTCTGTCTCCGACTCCCCCATTAATTTCCATAAGCACCATCCAGCTTCCGTTGATGTGGAAAAGACAAAAACCTTGTGGTAGTTGGAAAAAAAAGCTTATTGCACACTCGAGAGATTTTTGTCAGTTCAAACCGACGGATCCCAAGATTTCCATAAGCACCATCCAGCTTCTCCGACTCCCCCGTTAATTTCACCTTCTCACAGTACACCTCCGTTCGAAATCCCAACCGAGCCTACTTCTCCCACTACAATAGCTCCATCAAGCGTTAATTTCACCTTCTCACAGTATGCCTCCGTCCGAAATTCCAACCGAGCCTACTTCTCCCAATACAATAGCTCCCTCAAGCTTCTTTGCGCCGGCAACCAAATCGGCTTTATGTTCATTAGCGCCGGCAACCAATACGATAGCTCCCAATAAGAATTGCTTTGCCATACAAGCCTTTTTTCCCCAACTTCCATATAAGCTTTTAATCTCTACCACATCATCATGTCTGGTCAAACATTTTTCTTACGTCAACTTATATCGCAGTCAACATTAGACAAATTAACGGTTTTGCTCATTTTGCTCCATTTGAAAAACAGGTTTATTTTTGCACCCTTCAAAAGTAAAATGTGACAGCTGCACTAGAGCAAACACTTGGTTGCCAAACTTGTACCTTTACCCTTTATTATTTAGCTTGTAACTTTGTTAATGCTCTGAACAAATTAGGCCAAAGCATAAAAATATGTATTATAAAAAAAAAATCACACAAAATTCAGGTGTTACAAAAAGTGCCGGCTCTGCGCAGTGTAAAAAAATCAATAGTAAGGAAATGAACATATTCTGTAACACGTGCATAATTAAGAGGAAATAAGTAACCTGACCTACACACAAGTTGATTACCATATAGACTTTAATGATGTTTCCCTATTTTATTAAAAAAATCACAACATATCAACAACTGTTATTTTCAAGATCTAAATATGGTAATTTATATTCTTCAAAATCTGACTGATCACCCTATATTTTTAATACACGGATATGCTTTTAGAGAGACAGAGAACAGATGTGGATGCAGACATTAAGTACACACATAATTCTACTCTAACATGTATGGACAAAAAAAAAAGGTCTAACCTGTTATAGCGCTGCCATGAATTCTCTTTGAAGGACTCCTGTACTCAGTCTCACCATGTCGGCTTGTCTGGTTCATTTGTGTCACTTGAGAGGCCCCACCGGTGACTTTAGTAGTCACTTTTGCCGCTTGCATGTTCTCCTCAAATTTGATTTCATCCATTGAAAGTGATTTAGCATTTAAATCAACTATAAATGACTTGGCTGACACGAGATTTGTGAAATAATATTCAGGCTCGGATATGAGCTTTGCTTGCCTTCGATACAATTGGATGAATCTGAGGTTCGATTGCAATTGAGGGGGATTTGCCTGATATATCAGATAAAAAATCTTTCATATTCAGCCATCCAAAATAATCAATTGAGAACAATAATATTTATACAAGCCATAGAAATAAAATTGAAAGACATATACTAGAGAGGAACTGAGATTAAAATTTGATGGAACCCAACTAAAAACCCAATTCCAAACCTATAGCATAAGATTTGAAGGGGGACTGAAATGGCAATCACTAGGAAGAGGACAGGAAGATTGTTGGTTATAGCGAGTGACAGATAAAATATTCCCCTAATGATCAGCCAGCTATATTTTCTGTCATGTATAAATTCTTGCCTGTTTCCAAGGGAATCCATCTATTTACATATTTATTTTTCACATGAACCAATGATTAAAGCAAGCACAAAGTCTGCTGTAATAGTCCCTATAAAATTACATATGATCTTAGAAAGTGGATACAGCTAGAGTGTGTTTGAAGAGAAGCCTTGAACTGGTTTAAAAGGGCAGAAAATAAGGCAGCCCAGCGCAATCAAGGGTGGAGTTCAAGGTCTTGATTGATACAATACTTCCATCACTTCCAACTAGAAGGGTGTGAGATGAGTAGGATGCCCCTCATGCAAGAAGGGTATGTTTCCAAGTACATAGAGCATTTTGGGTAGCTGGAATCCCTTAAAGATTCTATTCTGGCAGTACTAACAGAAGCTTATAAGAATGTGTTGAAGCAAAGAAATCTATGCTAAGTTGAGGATGACAGAGCCAAAACACTACAAGAATTGATGGAACACACAAGATTGAGAGAAACATGATCCAAAAGTTTCCATTCTTAAACGGGATTGCTGAATCGACTAGCTCTAGCAAGGGGCAACACAACGAAAGAGAAGAATCTAACACCAACAGTATTACAATATCATCGGCGACCAAGGATGGGTAAGAGGAGGAGGAAATCCAAAAGAAAGGTGACAGATTCCAAGAGAAAGTGAGAGATAATGAGTTGCAAACAAACTGCACCACATGCATTACTAATAATCACATCATGAAGCATGAGGGAACCGAAGGGAAAAGTGGAAATCATATCGATTGATCGTAAAGCTTCACATAGCTTTCGTCATATGCTTTCTCGCCTTGATAACGATCAAACAGATTTAAAAAAGCAACAAAAAAGGGCTACACAACTAAAAGAAGTTAGGAATCTAATAACTAGCAGAATGGCTTATTACCAAGGGTAGCTTGCCTTGATTGTAACATATATAAGCACAGGGAGAAATTCATCTGCCCCGGCTGGCACATGATTTTCAGTCATCGCTGCATTGAGAAGAAGATTGTTGATGACCCTACAACAATTCATTATGCTTGACAGTTTTTCACGAGGAGCTTTGAAAGTGTTGATTTTCTGCAATTCTTTCTCTGCAAGCTGCACGTAAAGGGGGAATAGATAATTAATTTCTCAAGAAAACAGGCACGCTTTCTGTAAAAATCCAAGTCCAAAAAATAAAAAAAAGGCCTTAGTTTAGAAAAGCAAGACTAAGAAATTGAAAAAAGATCCAATCACCATTAAATACAAGAGGGTATTGCACCACGCCATCGCCATTGAATCACAGTAATTAAATTGACAATTCAAACTCTGCTCTATATAATTACGTGGTTAAATATTTTAGGTTTCAATATCTTTAGAATTGATCTACGCCAATAGGGGAAAAATTATCCTTGCAATTCCACAAATTCTACCAAATCTCAGTGACGAGCACATGTCCAACTATTGAAAAAATTCCTAAACAGAAATGATTTTGTTCTATGCAATTGCTATCACACTAATCCATATATTTTTCCTTACCATATCAAAATAGCAGTCATGTTCTGTTTAGAAAATTTTCATCCTTCTTGGAAGAGCACTGCCAATTCATAAAGTTATGGAAAGTGTACTCATTAGGTTGGCAGTTTCAAGAATTAGCATTAAATTATGTCTTAACACTTGCTCGTTTTTCTTTCTCAACCCTAATCAATTGTCATTTTCTTAGCCAACAGATACCCTTATTTAGCCATAAGAAAATTTTCAGCTTCTCTAATGGCCAGGAAATCCAGCGAGTAGAAAGTAAAAGATCAGTCACCTTTCCAAAATGGAATTGTCAATTACCGAACCAAAACTTTGCATATTCTAAATCTAAATCCTTACATTCAGAACCTTAAAATTAAACCATATGCCATTTTAAGAACTAAGAAGGTCCCAAAATTGTTGTCTTCCTCACCTTTATTAATAAGGAATTTTTTAAATCCATCTTCTACCATTAACTTGGTATTTATGAGAACAAAAGATATGGCAAGAAATTAGAATATTATTTAAAAAAAAGTTTGGTAATAACATTGGACAGTCAAAATATGAAAGCAAAACACAACTGCACCAACAGCTTAGACAAGTTTTAAAGAATAACATGCTTCCAAAATTAAGCCATACCAGCCATAAAGCTTCATTACAAAGAATTGGTGGTATGTCCAAATGTTCAGGCTTCAGAAAGGTTTGGACCAAACATATTTTCTCCGAGATTTTGTGGTCAATCTTAGCATCCTCAGGAGAAACAGCAAATGTTCGGGAAAACAGTTTAGTCATTACATATTTCTCTAAGGCCTGTTGATAGTATAAAAACATGATAAATATGATATTATAACATCACCAATGATCAACAAAGTACGATTGTACCATCTCAAGTTCAAAATAGCATGAATACAGCTATTTCCAACTTATCAAGCATTGGTTAGAACAATTCCACTTTAGGCAGCTACATAAACTATAATCTTAAATCTAAATAGGTTCCATAATGAATATAAATATTTAGCAATGAATATTACTCTTCTTGCCTTAGTTTTATATGTCACCATGGCCTCATGAACCAACATATGTTCTATTAGGAATGCAGTTCCATGATAGGAAACACAGAATATTACCAATGACCTGGAAAGGGGAAACGCTTAATGTAACTATTGTAACTCTTTTCCCACTACTTCAATTGTAAAGATAAAGCTGTATTAAAAAATTATACAGGCACATAAAATACCTCCATTGCACAATCAATCTCTTCCTCAGTCGCTCCTGTCCACAATGGATGATCTCTAATTGCAGCTTCCATTGTCAAGTAAAAATCTTGCACTCTTCCCCCATCATTTTCAGGGTTGGGTGGGTAAAATGAAAATGATACAATAAAACTGGGGGCAAATTAAGGAGTTAAAAATGCAGCAAAAAGAGCACAAAAAGTTTGACAAATGCAAATAGATGCATGATGATATATATGTATATCATAGAGCACAAACAAATTCAATCATTGAATCAATAATTCAAAATTGCAGGGTAAAGGAACAAGTCAGTGGTCAGAAGCATATCTGATTGTTTGTCATGCTGAACTTCTATCAGATGGTCCTTACGTATTAGCATTGAGATTCATATTTAGGCGACATTAGGTGGGTACGTGAGCAGGGGAAAAATCCTAGGCCGTCGAGAAATTGGAAACCTATATATAAAATATTTTAGTTATGAACTATATGGAAAATTCAAGAATTCCATGTTTGGCACACAACATTAGATTCAAGGAACAAAACTCAACGCAACAACATTGAATTATCTACGTATCTAGCACCAATGTATCTTACGATATGATTATTTGGGAAACAGACGCCCCAAAACAACTGCAATCTCATATCAATGAGCGGCCAAATCACGCCAAGCACATGAACACATAACTCAGCTAAACCTTTCAAATGCATTTTAGGTTTCCAAGAATCAGCATATTCCTTAAAATTGTTACAGGAATTATTTGGCTATACCTTAGGGCATCGCACACGAAACAAGTCATAAACAGAAAAGAAGAATGCAACACCCATTCGCAACAACTAGGGCATAACACAACAAAGACAACAACAAAAATTCGAAAATCCAATACAATACACGTATGATCGAGCCAGAAGGATAAAGGATAAAGAGTCATTCACCTCTTGATGGACCGAACAAGATTGATGGAAGCTGGGTTTCGCATGCGATCGAGAAAATCAAAGAAAGAGAGGGATTGCGAAGATGTTGATGCATCCATGGGATCAATTGTTGGAGCCAGTTGAATAGAAGAAGAAAGAGGAGCATATTAGAGTGAGAGAGATCAATAAGGAACCCTAGGCAAACTACGAAGAAGAACATTAGGTATAGCGCACCTACCAGTCCAACGTACTAATTTACATACACAAAATGGTGGTTGGGTACACAGACCCTAAGAATTTATGCACAACGTATTAATTCTTCACTATTAATGTAAATGTATTGTGCCTGGTTGAGAAGCCATTTTCTCAAACGGTGCATGTAAATCGAGATAAAATTATCTCGAAATCTGTAAAAATCATCTTGAAATCCATAAAAACCATCTTGAAATCCGTAAAACCATCTCGAAATTCCCAAAATGCCTCAAAATCTGTAAAATTCATTTTCTCAACAGAGTTCTCAAACAAGCACATTACAGTTAGGAACTCAAATTTTTCTTTATTTTATTTTTGATACTTATCGGACAAAATAATTAAGATTTTTGTTAGATCATAAAGATCAACATTTTAAATTGAATGATACTTAAGGGGCTGAAGCAATTGATTCTAAACTTGAATGACAAAAAATAAAATGATAATAAATTTAAAGGAACAAAGATTATTTTTTTACAAATTATTTAAAGGTTACAAGGTTAATACTGCTAAACAGGAGAAAATTGCTGTAAAAACCACCGTGACAAGCGGTTTAACAGCTGTTTTACATAATTGTGGCACACATAGTAAAACCCATTACTACATTTGTGATAAACCACTGCAAATAAAGTAGAACGAGGCGACGACAAGCAAAATCTTGTAGCAGGTATGGAATCACTATTAAATTAAGAGAATTCGGATTTTGTGGCTTGACGTTTGTATTGGTTAGTACCCGCGGGTAAAATATGAAAATAGGAAAAAAAAACAAACACATAGTAACGGTTTAAAACTACAACTAAATTGTAAGATGAAAATTGTAATTCATACCAAATTTTTAGTGAATGGGGTAATTTTCCCGGCAACATTTAGTAACAGTTACAAAAGCACTACCAATTTCGTTGAAAATTTAAAATGCACACCATTTTTGGATAAAATTATTTTACGAACAAAATTTGTAGCAATTTTAGAAATGCTACTAAAGTGTGTGAAAATTAAATAATAAATATTTTAATTCAAATAAGTTATTTAAATATAAGAAAATTAATTTTAATTATAAAATTCCAGTTATTATTAATAATTTCTTAAACCATTGTAAATATTATTAATTACAAAATATAGTTAATATGTAATGAAATAAAAAAACCTGAAAAATAAAAAAGAATTAGTATGTTCAAATTTTTTTTATTAACTTAGGTAACAAAATTTATCAAATAAAAGATAAGAAGATAAATTAATATAATTAAATAAATAAAATGAAAATAAATTGCGAGAAGGAAAAATATAGCCCTTTTAGTTGAAACTTGTAGATAAAATATGGTCACCATTGCAGATGAAAAAAAGATGAATAGAAGAGAAATAGTAAAAAAGAAATTGGAAAGAATGGGTATTTATAGGATATCTGCTTGGAATTAAGAACGTTTTAAGTAACTATATTTTGCAGCGGTTTTGTTAGCAACAGTTGGTTTAGCAGCATTTTATATGATGACTTGTGCAGTAATTTTTTTTTGAATTTGTAGCAGTTTGGAATCGCTCCAAATACTTGCATTTTGTAAACAAAATCCCTATATAGATTGAAACAAATTAAATTACATATATAACGTACCTAATTTATTTATTTATTTATCGTCATCAGCATGATAAGGGGTAAATCGTAATTTCCTTCGGGGAAGAAGTTTTTAACACCAACCTGCAGGCTCAACCCGCGGGTTAGTAGGGGTGGGCTGCATTTGCCAGCCCGAACCCGCCTCAATGGGGCCAAACCACATTACTAGCTCTACACACTATGACATAAACATGGCAACAAATCTGGAATCATAGATTAATGGCGGACATAATAGAAACAGAGAGAGTATACTCACGAAAAAGAAAATTTGGAAACATCGAAGAGAAGCAGCCACGTAACGTGGTTAAAATTTAAAATCCAGCACAGCACAGTGGATAGTGGACGGGGATGACGGGGACGACTGGACGGTGGACTAACAGTTGGATACACGCAACTTCACAAATCGCAAGGGTTTCGAAATTTGAACGGGATGACGATTATGGATTATTCCCTTTTCTTTTGTTTTTTTTTTTTGGAATTTTCAGGTATATTACGTATTATTCCTTTTTCCTTTTTTTTTGGCATTTTTAGGTATATATTATTCCCATTTTTTGGCATTTTATTTGAAACTTTAGATGCCCTTCTTGCCCCTCAACTGCAGCACTTTCTTCTCTATGTCCTCATAAAAAAAATTGTTTTGAATTGGGCTTATTCTTTGAATATTTTAAGAAGATTTTGGGCTAAAGTTTAGTGGCTTCAAGATAAGTGGAACTTATTCTTAATATGTTTTGAGATTTATTTGAGTGGCTTCAAGATAAGTGGGTTAAAAATTAGCAAATGAGTGGGTGTAAAATAAATCACATAGCACTAATATATACTTAATTTCTTAGAAGTCAAGGGGTGCGGCTGAACCCATTGGTTTATGCTTATTCCGAGGTCCACCTATGACCTCCATGATCCTTATGCACAAGGAGATGCGTTTCGAATTTCTGACCTTTAAGATGAAATTTACTCTCTGCGACACGGGGATGACCTGTCCCACCTTGAATCGCATGAATCGTTGGTGTCGCACGATTCCTGCAATTCTAGCTTGCATCGCATGAGTCGGCAGGCAATTTTGGTGGAACAAAGATTCACTATAGGAGTCGAATATTTTTCTCCTCATCACATTTGTATTGAATCGTGTGATGCGACTAGTGAATCGCACGATTCCGACTACCATGCCTGTTACACCTTGTGATCTATTTTATTACACCAAACAAAAAAGGCTTCTTTTCCTGTTAGCACCACTATTGTGGCTTGTTGAATAACTTAGGATGAATAATGCTTCTAAAATATTATTGAATCAATCAATCTATTTGAATTACAAAGGGAGTAGTGTTTATATATTACAAGTAAATGGATTCATTGGGCTTAAGGCCCAATATACTATTTTCTACACTCCCCCTCAAGTTTGGAGTTATACAAAACTCCTAACTTGCTTTACAATTTCATCTGTGTATCCTACTCCTTTTGAGTAAGATTTTTGTGTGATCACATTATCTGAATCATTTTGGCCTTCACCTTCACTTCCACAGCTTTTGTTGCTATGTCTTTCTTATGTTCTTGTGGCTATGAGTGCATTCAAGGGTGAATCCTTTTCTCCCCCTGCCTCAGCAGCTTTTGTTGCTGTGCCTTTCTTGTGGCAATGAGTGCATTTAAGGGTGGATCCTCTTCTCCTTTGCCTCTGCAGCCTTTGTTGTTGCGCCTTCTTTGGGCAATGAGTACATTCAAGGGTGGATCCTCTTCTCCTCCTACCTCTGCAGCCTTTGTTGCTGTGCCCTCCTTAGGACAATGAGTGTATTCAAGGGTGATCCTCCTCTCCTTGTGCCTCTGCAACATTTCTTTCATTGAATATCAACCAACCCTTCAAGCAGATCATGTTGTTTCTTCTTGAAGAGTTCTCGGAACTTTCTCAAGTTTTCAAATGCACCTTTCCTCTTGCCTCCCCCTTGATCAACATAACGAGCAGTATCATTGAACACACGCAGCATTGGAACAATACCATTGGATGTCCCATTAGTTCCACGAATATAGCTGCCTGTGGCTCGAATATTGTGAACAGAGACCCCAATTCCTCCAGCAGACTTGCTGATGACAGCACATTCTTTCAAAGTATCATATATACCTTCTATGCTATCATAGCAACTACTCAATTGAGGTCTTGGAGTTCCAGCATTGAAAAGAGTAGGAGATGCATGAGTGAACCATTGCTGAGACATCAAGTGGTATGTTCGGACAGCAGACTCTATGTCATCCTTGTGAATTCCAACCGCAACCCTCATCAACATGTGCTGAGGCCTTTTATGCCTTCACTACATCAAGGTTCTCAGCTGTCTTCAACGAGCAGCCATTTATGCCTGAACCTGTCCTTGTTTCTCTCAACCAATATAATTCACAAAAAAATCTACAGCAGCTACTCGTATGTGCAAAAACATTGGCAGTTTTGTGATATGTGCTAATTCAAATTGCTTCTCGAAATACTTCTTCTGAATCTCCGCCGGCCAAAAGTGAAGCCTATCATAGTCCAATCCACATTCTCCAACTGAAACTACCTTTCAAACACTACATGCTTTCCATCCAAATGAGGAGTTCGCGTAGTAGTAATGAAAAACTGTGATCCATTGGTGTTGGGACCTTGATGGGTAAGCTGAGCATTAGGATTAGGTTGGACATCTTTCTTGGCCGATGCATCTTCTTGAATTTCTTTTTCTTCTTGTCACTCCCCTCTTAGGAAGACGCCGACTACCGTTCCGCGATTGGGAACTAGGAAATTGAGGATCTGGGTAGCCGTAGACCTGGGGAGCGATCATTATTTCGCTGTTAGTTTTTTTTTTGGCTCAGCGTCGACCGTCGAGGGATGGTGAGATCCTTGGGGCTAATACTTGTGGCTTCGATGAAATGCCCGGTCTCCTATCAGCATCTTTCCCTTTCTTGTTGGTCGCTGCCTCATCACTGTCCTTCTTGTCGAGAATTATCTCAACCAGATATACTTTTATCGGCCATTCTTTCTCCGAGTGACTATCGCGTCGAAGACCGGGAAAGCGTCGAAGACTGGGAAAGCGTCGAAGGCTCTGTGTATGAAGTCGATCCCAGATGCTGCGCTCGTGGTCGTGAAGAAAGAATGAAGCTTCTGGGTCTTCAAACGGGGTTTGAGATTATTGATTAGTGATTCCTATTTTCAGTCTTGGGTCCCCACAAGCGGAATGCAACTTTCAAAAGTGAGTCTTGATTCTGGATTAATAATTCTTCATTCTCCGCCGTGGCCCAATCTGTTTTAGGATGGAAAAAGAAGCCACTCCTTTCCGGTTGCCCCCTTTTTTTTCTCTTTGTTTTTTTTGTGTTGTTCTTTGTGGTAGCCTGTCTTCTTGACTTTGAGCCCCCTCTGCACATCAAAGAGCTTGGTGGATCTTGAATCTCAGCCTTGTTTTTCCAGCATTTCTTATCCAGGAAAATAGCCTGCTCTTGATACCATGTTGAATAACTTAGGATGAATAATGCTTCTAAAATATTATTGAATCAATCAATCTATTTGAATTACAAAGGGAGTAGTGTTTATATATTACAAGTAAATGGATTCATTGGGCTTAAGGCCCAATATACTATTTTCTACATCTTTCTCTTCTCAGAAAAGGTATCCAGGCTATGTTGATTTTTCTCTAGTTCATTGGTCTTCAAATCCTCGATCTCTAGCCCCTTCGTCTCAGCTGAGCAGGCTTGGCCACTTCCTCCAAAATCCTCAGCCACTGAATCAAATTCCAAAACCCCTGTCTCACTCAAACCATCTTCCTTTACGCTTTCCGAAGCATCACGCTCGGCGCTTGCTCCATTTTCATCAACAGTAGTCTCAAATAAAGATGCAGTTGCCAAGTTTAGATCATCAACATCTAGGCCATGTGAGCCATCGGAGC
>JANTPZ010006645.1:0-14354 GCA_025593235.1 Vachellia pachyceras | reverse complement strand
AGAGGTTATCAAACACGCCCATTGTAATATAGTAAAAAGCTAATTAATATAAAAATTAATTAATTTTTTGAAATTAAAAAAGTTATATATAAAAATGAAAATTTAAAGTATTTATATTTATTATTTTTTAAAATTAATTTATGTGATTTATCAATAGTTTAATGATATACATAAATATTTTTAAATATTTGATTTAACTTCATTAATCAATAGTAAAATTTAGTTAATAATTGTTTATTTTAGTTTAGTAATTTAAGATTGACATTATTAGTAAAAATTAGATATCATTTCATGATTAAATTAAATGAATTTATTTATCAAAAATGGACTTTAAAGTGTGTAATTCTTTGAAAATTATCTTGTATGTGTAAATATTTTTTCTAACCTTTTAAACTATCATAACATAAATTTTAAAGTTTATATAGAATAATTTTATGATGTTAATATATCTATTATTTTATTAATATAATGTAATGTATCATGAACTTTGTTTCTGCATGTGTCAATTTTAGAGAGGGTATTTATAAATATAATTTAAAAGATTTCTTTTTTTTGGCACAGAATTTAAAAGATTTCAAGTTAAAGATATAAAACAGAAAAAATCAGAAGTCAATAAAATTATTTGTGCATGATTAAGTCTTGTGGTTATTGATAAAGAAAATAGAAATCCTAATTGATTTTTTAAAAAAATATATTAATTAGGTAATTTGAAACCAGGCATTAAACAAGTTTAACTTCAATTTTAAGTAAAAATAAATAATGTGTAATATTATACTGTAGTGTTAGCCATCATATTTGTGTGCCTTATGTGAATATATATATATATATATATATAACTTTTTTTAGATAGAGAGAGGGAGGAGACGTCAACGTCAATGAACAAGAAGAGCTCTAAGTCTAGCTTTTGCAGATGTTTACTTCCCAAACTGTCCTTTTGTTATAAAATGGAAAAATATTTGTGGATTTCTTAACTTTGCATGGCATCATTGTTAGACCTACGAAAACGGATCAGTCTGTCAGTTATGGTTGGCCTATATCGGACGAACTCAAATACTTGTTTGTATTGAGTTGAAATTTTTTTAATCCAACCCACCACCTTTTTCTATATTTTTTATTTATAATATTTTTTTATTTGAATTTTGAAATATCTTTTTTATTTTTCAATGCCTAAAATGATATATCATTTTTTATAAAAAATTATAAAATTATATCACAACTTGAATATAAAATATCTAATTCAAATTTTAAACAATACATACTAAACATATATAATACACTATATAAAATTGAATTCAAACTAAATATAAATTGCAAATCAAATTACTAACAAATATTTAATATTAATTAAATTTACATTATTATCAGAAGTTGTTCACATATTTTTTAAATCATTTTCATCTTTTAAAAAAAAGTGGGTCGAGTGCAAATCAAAAAGACCCCACCCAAATGGGCCTCATATTTTGCAATATAACCAACAACGGGTTAACGGGTTCAGCCTATATTACCCTCTTCAATTATTCTATCTCGTTTTGATTTATTAATTGTTTTTGGGCCCAAAAGATCATTTATCAAAATCAAACATCTTTTAAAAAACTGAAGATTAAGTATCGCTGAATAGCAAGGTTTATTATATATTTTATATTGATTAAAACCATCCATATTACAGCCCTCTGTTGATGAGTGATAACCCAAAAAAAATAAGAATTCTGATTTTTTATTTACATCTATTAAAAATATATATTATGGGAAAGAGAAAGAAGATATGAAAGGCAATGCTGTGTCTAGATTTCAAGCTTTTCTTCTTGTCTTCTGATTATTTTTTTAATATTCGTGACAATCTATTTTGTTATTCTTATATGTTATAAATATATATGTTGAACATTCATAATAGATTGTTAAATTCATTCTTAAGAACCAATTTATCAAATAAACTAGTGATTTACAGAGATAAATTTTTTAATGTCTAAATTTGCCCAAACAATATATGTATATGGTGCATCCGTGCATGTATTTAAAAGCTCATATATTCTCGAAGTCTTTGTGGTAAACTATGGGTGTATATATATTATGGGAAAATAAATATTATTAATTTAAGAATATAAAATTTATAATAAATTACATTATTAGTTCGTTATGATATGACTTATATCATATCTTTGTTAATAAGTAAAAATGCATATCCAATTAAGAAGGAAAAAAAAAACAAAAGCGTCACATCCTCTAAATGTTTTAATTCAGAGCAAAGTTTGGTGCTTTGAGCAAGTTTTGAAGACAAAAGAAACTTTATTAATAAATATTCTAAAACTTATAACAATAAATAATAAAAAATGTCTAATTAAGAGGGGAAATGAGGAAGTGAATCTTTTGAATACATACTTTTATTGATCCATCCAATGTATAAAGATAGGGAGAAGATTTTTATTTTCCTACTTATAAATCATTGTTTAATTGCGAACATTATTACGAACCTTGTTTAATTGCTCTAGTAATTTATTTTCTTTAATTATAGAAAATGCTCATATGATCCTATTTGCACAGAGGAAGAGAGAATTTTTTGTTATTTGTATTATCCACATTATTAAATTTTCCATTTAAATATAAAATTTTATCTTTAATTTACAACAGTGTTAACTTTATTCTTATGACATATAATATATATTAAATATAGATAAAGTTAAAAAAATATTAAATTTTGAGGTAAAGTTGATAAGATTTACAAATTTTATAATTAATAGTGAAGTTGTGCTAAAATTGATTCATAAATATGATTGGGAGTAGTACTGGGAAAACGGGTCCAGCTCGCGGGTTGAGCCCATCAACCCGCGGGCTAGGGGCGGGTTCGGGCTGCCAAAATGAAAACGGGCCAAACGAGCTCAGCCCGTTTAGCCGGCTTTTTTTTATTTTTTTAAATTTTTTTAAAAAATAATACTTTTATAGTTTTAATAGGAAGATGATGATGTTTCAATGGCTTCAAATATTATTTTAAACCTTATTATTTCATCTTAAATGCATACTTACTTTGAAGATTGTTGATTGTGTATTATGTTTTTGTATTATAAACATTGTTAATTATATTTTTTTAGAAATGTATTGTATTTTTCTTCCGAAAAATCAAATAGACTTAGTAAATTTGTTGTATTATTTTTTTTAAAAAGAAAATTTTAATAAAATAATAATAAAAATTAAAAAAATAAAAAAAAAGTGGTGGGCTGCCAATTTGGCAGCCGTTTTAAAACGGGCTGACCCCATTTGGCCCGCGGGCTGGGGCAGGCTGGCGGACCAGCTCGTTTCCCAGCACTAATTGGGAGAGTAAAATTATTCATAAATGCATAATTAGTGAGATTTTAATATATTTATACACACACACACAACAATAAGTAAACATAATAATTATGTCAAGCTTATTAATAATAGTCCAAAATGTGATCAATTGAGACATAATATATCATTTTCATGTTAAAAACTAAGAACTCTTCATTATCAGACATAACATGATGTCATTCATGATGTGGTAGAAGAAGTCAAAGAGGAGAAACATTCGTAGGTCTTATGTTTTGCATGAAATTTATTTAATAAAAAATATGATGAGTGTGTAATTTTTAAATAATAACATAAAAATGAGCATCTTTTTTAAATTCTTTGCACGCATTTTGTTTTATTGAAATCGAACATATATACCAATAACTAAACATGGCCTTGAAATTATAGTCTTAAGCTCATATCTCTTTGGTTGTCAACATTTTAAACAATTGGTATGGTAATAATATTAATAATAAAAAACTGCATTCCTTACCAATTTATTTTATTTCAGAAATAAACTCATTTGGAGCTATTTTCATTCAAACTAATCTATTACATTCCAATAGCAATTATAGATCATTAATATTGTATACATAGTAAATAGTAAGAATATTTTGATCAAAATATCTGTAATTAAAAATTCTAAAATTAAAAATAAGTGTAATTCATTTTTATTTAAAAAAACATAGTTTTGAAATAATTAAGTGAGTAATCTATGTATATGTTAATTATTCATTTATCAAAATTTATCAGTTGAAATATGATGTATGAATTACGATTTATAACAAAGATTCATTCGAAGAAATGAAAATTTTGCTTGTGATTAATTAGTAAATATTTATGTAAGTGCTCTTTAAACATGTATATATGTCTTAATAATTGCTGCCTCAACTTTTTTATGAGTAGAAAATTGAAGGAATGGAATGGGTAATTATGCCATAATGAAAAATAATTAAAGCAGGGTAATTATGTCAACACCATTGGACTAAGCTTGATATTAAAATTTTAAAGAACAAGGACTACATGGGTGATCGATAAGTATCTTTGTCGGCATTTTTTAAGTTTTGAAGTATGCTCTAACACAGATTGCCTAAATTTTTATTTGGATAAAAAGAAAAGTTGAAGGAATGAGGAGGGGTAATTATGTCATGATGAAAAGAAAGGAGGGTAATTCTGTCAACACAACTTGCCTAAGCACATTGTTAAAAGCACTAGAGAGAGATAGAGAAAATTAAATCACTAATGACAATTACAAGATGGATTATGGAATAAAGAAGAAATGTCTTTTTCTGAGTGTAATAATAATTACGAGCTTTGTATTGAGGGGCCACATAAAGCCACCAATGGAGGAACCAACATATACTTTGATTTGAAGCATCAATCTTGACCCTCTAGACAAATCCTTTGCAACTTTCTCTTCTTCCTTTCCTTTTCATTCATTCATTCATTCATTTACTTATTATATTTTATGAGTTTTAATTTAACTAATTATTTACGAAAACATACATGCATACAAACCTGTTTGTATGTAAGCGGGTTCAACCGCACTCCATAACTTTTAGAAATTTAAGTATACATTAGTACTATGTGATTTATTTTGTACCCACTCATTTGCTAATTTTGAACCCACTAAATTTTTACTCAAATTCTTTTTAAAATATATTAAGAATAAGTCTAAATTATCTTAAACCCTTGAGTCAGGTCTTGAGTCCGCCATTATACATGCATGCATCGAGGTTTATGTTTCTCAAATTTATTTTTATTTAAAAAGCCTAAACACTTGAGTAACTTCATCTAAATCTACATTTTTTTTCCTTGAATTATTCGTGTCTTCAAACGATATTATTTTTATTCACAAATAAAATTAATTAAGGTGGATGAAGAAGGTAACAGAAAACTGATATGTGACCATAAAATGGATTGAAGGAGATGAGAATGAATGATCAGTGAAGTTCAGAAGCTAGATGCAATCATGGCCTTCACATGCATCACGTGCATGTCACGTGATTAGACAACTTTTTCCTTCTCCCCCACCCAATTTTATTATTCCTTAAGTTAATTAATTAGATAAAATACCTATGCTTTATTAATAGTAAAATTGAGATATTGAGAGTAGATAATTTTAATTTTGGTTCTCGCGAATAATTTTCCCTTAATGAACCACATCCAAAAGTATTATTATTATCATTATTACTACTAAATTTTTGTAATGATGTAAAAAAAAAACTTTCTCAAAATTTTCATTTTTCCAAGCATTGTTGAATTTAAAAATAGAGCTAAATAAGTAAGCTTATCCAGAAAAAAACTGTTATACAATTGATATAAAAATTATAAATTTTCATGGGTATTAGTTAATGATATGTCTGACATATAAATATTTTTTTACCAAGTCTGACATATAAATCTTAATATTTAAATTAATGTGATTAAATTCCACTCTGAAACTCCACAAAAGAATATTAATAAAAAATTCAACATGCTATGCCACAAGCCTACTTAACGGCTATGGTCATTCCCATTCAACATTCTATACCTTCAACTTTGAAGAGGTGGTGGCACGTTATGGTCATTCCCACTTAACGGCTATTTTGTTTAAAGTAATCTTAATTATTTAAAAAACTTTCAAACCTTTTTTTAATATTAATTTTCATTCTTCAAGCCCTCACAGTCTCACTCTTCATTTATATTATTTTTTCATTACATATTCACTAAAATAAAATACCCCTACCGCAGTACTAAGAGATAGTCATCCTCGAATTGTTTTTAATTGTGCTCACATTACTAGATTTTTCTTTTTTTATTATTAGTCCCATCATTCCGTTCACATTATTGTTTTTTAAGGTGTGTATATATATGGGTTGGAAAAAAATATATATTTTTGATTTATCTAATCCAATCTACTTTATTGTTAAAAGACCAACTGAAAATATTTTTAAGGTGTCTCTTCTGTTTTAAATATAAAAGCTAGTTAAGTTTTCTCTTATCCTAATTAACTATAAAAGGTAATTGAATGATTTTTATTGATATTATATCTAAGACATCAATCTCCTTTATAATCTTAAATGATATATGAAATTATGTTAATTTTACTCTAATGTAAATGATTAGAATGATAGATATTTTAATCATAGGGATACAAACACACAGCTTTTAGAAGTAACTGATTTGATTAATTTTTTTAATAATTGTGAATTACTTATTTAGAGTCTGTACTTAGATTTAGGATAGAAAAAAAAATATTAGTTTAGTAAAAAAATTATAAACTTATAAAATAGATAAATATGGCAGTAAACAATAGAGCCTAAAACAGCTAGCTTTTGGCCACCTACTCTTGCAATTCTTACTTCTTGAGTTTGACTTCCCTCTTCATTCTAAAATGATGTGACTTTTCCTTTGCCCTCTTCAATGAGGTAAAGAAAATGAGTGCTCTTCTTATCCTTACTCTAATTTAGAAGTTACATGGTTAATTTGAGTAGATTAAAAATGAAAACAACTAGACAAAAGAATTTTAGAGTTTTTTTATAGACAAATTGATATGGTCAAAAATTAATTACTTTAACACTATACTTGACACTGGCTCATTACTCTTTAGTCCTGGCTCATACTAAAAGATAGTTGTTTGCATGGTATTGTAATTAATAGTTTGGGTTAATATGATTTTCAATTTTGTATCATTTCCGTTTTGGTTTATTAAATTTAAAATCGGTGATTTTGATTCTTCTATGAGAAAAGATGACCTAGATTTTTATTAAATCATAGGGACTAATATTTAAAATGAAATAAAATTCAGGAATCAAAATTACTAGTTTTAAACTTGATGGACTAAAATTAAAATGATGATGAATTTGATAGATCAAAGATTATATTAACCCTAATAATTTTTCTATCAAGAGTTGATAGGATGCTAAGTGCAAGGAGGTATACGAGGTTACAGGTGCCCTTTCTCATATGTACTTTCTCCGGTCAAAATGTTAATCTCCATTTGTAGGTTGTATACCTTGTAAAATTTTTATCTCCCATCCCATCTCTGTCTTTTATCCAACAACACGAGGCAAAGTGAGATCCACAAAAAGGCAGTTATATGACTTGGATTGGAGAGTACACAAATAATGTAATGCACCTGGTGTATTCAATAATTTCTCTATCGCAAGAAAAGGAAACCCGTGCACGGATTGGCTTGTTGGCTTAATCCTTTTATTTAGAGTTGGTAAGGCAAGTTGGCTCGTCAATTACATGTTGACTTGCTTCGAGATGGGCTCAAATATCTTATTACACCGCTTTGAATCCAAATTCATTAGTTATATATTTAAAAGTTCCACATCAGCCATGGTATCTACATTTACTCCTTCTCACCCACCGTGTAAGTGACTACTAAAAGAATTTATTAGTACATACTATAAATCATTTAAATTGTGATTAACACTACTTTATCAATTTTACTCCTGCAAGTGGTGTTTAAATATAACTTATTTTTCCTTTCTTTAAAATTACATTAATATGGGTAAAGTTAAAAATTCAATTTAAAATAAATTTAATAAGTTAACTACCATTTTATTCAAATGAATTAATTTTGTGGATGAGAGGGAATGTATAATTATTTGCATGAGGACAAAAATGCATATTAAATTGTTTGTCAACGAGTAAAGAAAACAACAAGGGAGGTGGTCAAGGCAATAACTTGTGATGACATGGAAAGCAAACAAAATAATTTAATTAAATTTTTTTTGTACTAATCTAGTTTTGACTTTTGAGTGTTGATTCTACTTTTAATGAAGCATTGAAGGGCCTTTACTTGTAGGTGAAGAGACAGGTAAATGTATTAGCCCCCAAATCAGCTTTGAGTATTAATTAAGATGCCTTTGTCTTTAAAGCCATCTAATTTATCTACTTAATCATAACCTTCTCATAAATACACTTTGACTTAATCATTAAATTAGACTCTCTCATATCATCATCATTATCCATCAATAACAATCTTAGAAAAATTTACAATCAGATCCTAAATAGAAGAATTAATGAATAAAAGATCCCAAAAATTGATAAAATTACCATCATGTTCTAGGAGTAGCTGCTGAGGTTGTCATTAACGACCTTACCATGCTTCATTAATAATCCAACAACTACTTCTGGGACCTTATGGTAATTTTGTGAATTTTAGGGACGTTTCTTTACTAATTGTTCTATTTAGGATTTGATTGAAAATTTTCCAAAATCATATTTTTTTGTAACAACAAAATCATATTTTTGTACCACAATTTTCTGTCACTTTTTGGCAACAGCAAATTTGGGCTGTCATTTTAATCTGAACATTTTAAATTTTATGTATTTCAAATTTGTCGTGATTAGCTTTTGAAATTTTCAAAGAGCTCTCATAAACTTTTGGGTGACCATTCACATATTGAAGTACATTTTAAAATTGAAGCGAACGTTGATGCAATATATGTACATTTTATAAACATTATTTTTTAATGAAAATAAGTGATGAGAGCCTGGAACTACACTCATGTCAACTTGGGTTGGTCGATAATATATATTTTATTGATTAAGATTAAACATTTAAAAATCTTGTGGTGATGGTTAAATTTTTTTTGGGTAGTAATTTAACATTTAAACTAAAAATGTATTTTCACATCATTCTGCAACCGGTTTGTTACATAAAGTAACATGGTATACGCATATTTGGGAATAACCTATTCCTTACGGTATACATAAGTCAAAATAAAACATCTTAAAATTCGTAAAAATCATCTCGAAATCTATACAAATAATCTCTAAATCTGTAAAACCATATCAATATTTATAAAATCATTTCGACAGCCGTAATTCTTTTCTCCCAACAATTTCCTAAACACACATTACGTCCGTTGTAGGAAGGACATACACATAAACTAGTAAAAATATATGAAAAGTTTGCTTCCACCAAAATCATGGTTTTAGTGATTTTGAACATGAAATTAAACAACCCACTAAACAGAGTTTATCATTTCTGTAAAAAAAAAAAATCTTTGATCAGTCCTTTTATTCTAATGAAATGAAATTCTATTGACCACATATATTCATTTTTCATTTCTGATGCGTCCAAACATCCTGTAAAAGGAAAACAGAAGGCAGCTGTTTCTTCTTAAAAAAAATAGAATCCATCAGATGTTCCTTAAATACAATGATTTGTATGAATCACAACAAAAATATTATCATCAATGTATAACCTTATTGAACAATAGAAAATTAATGGCTAAAGTATACTTTTAGTCCTTTATATTTACGTCAGGTTTCACTTTAGTCCTTTAAGTTTACAAAATGCACTTTAACGCTGTTAGTCTCTCTTAACGGAAATTGCTGACTCATCAAACTTAACGTTATTATTTTAAATCTTTTTTTATTTTACACAATTTAAAATATCAAATTTATTATATTATTAAATTAAAATAAAAATGTGAGTATGCTTGGTCAACGTTTTATTACATAGTCATCAATTGAATTCAATGAGTCAGCAATTTCTGTTAAGAGAAACTAACTGCGTTAAATTTGAGGGACTAAAAATGAACTTTTTAAATTTAAAGGACTAAAATGAAATTTGACGTAAATATAAAAGATCAAAAGTATACTTTAGCCAAAACTAATTAATTAATCAAGAAAAGTTAAGAATGCCATTCTAATTAAAGATGGGAAAACAGACCAGCCCTTCCTGTCTAACTTAAAAGGGCATGATTTTGAAGCCTGGTTCTTGATCTCGGTTCGGCCCATTGGCTTCTAGGCCTGTTTAATGAAAAATATATATTTTCTGTTTTCTTTTTTAAAATAGTAAAATTTATAATTTAATAGGTAAATATTTTCAAAATTACATTAAAAAATAAGATTAAGAAAACAATATATCATGAACGAAAATTTTAACACTTGCACGTAAAAACTGTTTTCAGTAGTGTCATATGATTTATAATGAGATGTAAGAGATGTCCAAATGTTATTAATACAAGAAATAAAATGATAAAATAAAATTGGGGTAAAGTAGAATATATAACACTGATCTTATTTCTCAGGTAATGTAATACCTTAATATTTTTTGTGCTAACTTTGCCCCTCTTGTTTTAAATTTGTGGAATTTCATCATGGTGGGCAATTTTTTAGTCCCTAATTTTTTACCCATTTATAACTCAGTCCCTCAACTATAAATTGATGCAACTCAGTCTTAAACTTTTAATTCGTTTATAACTCAGTGCCTTATCTTTTCATTTTTTATATTAACATCCTTGTTATTTGATAAAAATGAGTTATAAAATAGTTTGCAAGTCAGCTCCACCTAAAGCAAAGAAGATAATGAACAAATCATTATCTTCTGCATCAAATAATCGTCATCGGATTAGAGGACATGGGGAGATTTGAATGGAAAAAGGGAATGATCAAATCAGTATGGATTTAAACCTTTATGACAACCGGGCACGAGGAAGCAGAAGATCACAAGCTAAGTCATCTTCCTCAAGTGTGGCGAAATTTGGCTTTTAAATTAAATTGGTGTGAAGCAAAACAACTGAGGTCTATCTCGTGTTTCAAATCCAGAAGTCGTAGGTGGCAACGGTTTGTTCACTTGTAGTCGGTATCAAGCTCATCTCTTTGAAGGTGACTTAGCTTGAGTTGGAAATAACAAAGATGATGCTATAAAAAATGAAAAGAGAAGGGAGTTATAAGCGAATTAAAAGTTCAGAGATTGAATCACACATAATTATATTTAAGAGATTGAGGTATAAGTGAGTTGAAAGTTGGGGTACTAAAATCACATAAAAAAATGTTAGGGTGTTGGCTACACTTGAGAAATAAGATCAGGGTTATGCGTATTACATTACCCATAAAGTAAGTTTAGTATTTCTTTGTCATAGAAGTCTTGTACTTTACCAAATTTAAAACATGAATTGCAAAAAAAAAAAAAGAAAGAAAGAAAAAATTAGAATGCTGGATGCACTTGAGAAATAAGATTCGGGTTATGAGTGTTACTTTACCCATTTGTATTTCTCCTTCAATTTTTCAGCTCTGCACCTGAGCTCGTGGGATACGGGCTGGGTTAACATATTTTTAAATAGCTCAAGTTAAAACAATAAATTTTTAATTTCATATTTGAAAAGTAGTTTGTATATGGAAAACAACAAAACAAATTTGAAATTAGAAAGAACAATGATTCAATGAGTGATAACATGGATGGGTGTGTATCTATATGGTACACTGAAAATAAGTGTTTGCCTTAAAAGGATTTATTTGAAACCTGAAAGAAAAAAAGAGTTGTTATAATATAATGATTAAGATAAGCGGTAAGAAAAATTATGTTTTAACAATATTTTTTCTTTTCACATTTTTAGGTTTTTATTGGGTGTATAATTGACAAGAAAAAAATTTAATGTAAGAAAATAACACTTATTTTTTGGTTTTTGAAAAGGCTACTAAAACAATCAAACAAGTTTAACTTGAAAAATGAGAACAAGGTTTGATCAAAATAAAAACAAAAAAAGAAATAAAATTTAAAAATAAAAAGTAAATAGATGCAATAATAGAGACAAGTTCTTAGAAAATAAATTAATATTTAATTTAAAAGGATTTCTTCATGAAACTTGCAAGCAAATATAGTAAGAAATTGAAAGAACAAATAGTGCTTGAAACAAATGAAAAAATTGATGGGCCCAAGCAGACCGGCAATTTTAAACCCATTGCCCTGTAGGGTTGGCCTTTTCAGACCAATCTCTTTTTTTTTTTTTGCTCTAAATCACAAACCCTGCCCTCGATTTGGCCCTGCAGACTTGGCCCGTTTTCCTGGCTCTAATCCTAACTTATCAGTCTCCTTCCTCCCTGCAAGAATCATTGAAATCTGCAAGCCCCTGCTGAATGCCTGGTTGAAGAGCAAACGTGTTTGGAACTCTGAAACAAATGGGAACCATGAAAGAATGGCTATTGGCATGAACAATAATAATCCCATCACATATTCATATGCTCTGGATAGCTCTTTCACTGAAAACCACAGTTTTGCTCCTTTCAAGAATCCCTTGCATGCTTGAGCAATCTTCAGTCAAAACCAAAACAGAATCTCAGAGGTTTTGATCCACAGAGTACTTACAGATAAGGCATTACTTGTATTTACTCCGCAAATATATGATGTTTGAGCTGAACAAGTGTGTGTGTGTGTTCAAATACATTTACCAGAAAGTATGATATCCATATACTAAATGACACAAGAGGATAATGGCAATCATATTATCAGCAAATACTGGCTTATTGGCACAAGCATATATCAGAAACAGTATTGTAGGATTTGATCCTAAAACTTGCATGAACCGATGGGTTTGAATAAGTGGCGCGTCTTAAATGAATGAATTTTGCAGGTCAAGAAGAAGCTCATTGTCATAGTTCACAACTTCAGGACTTGATAGCTTACCTAACTGTTGTTACGTTTGAGGGAGAAAACACTACTCATATATGATATATTTACTGTGGGAGGAGTAGGGAAGCTCCAAACAAAACATTATCTTTTTAGGAATGAACACAAAACATAAAATGGAACTTGAAGTAATTATTTCCCTGATTTTTGAAGGAGACATGTCAAATAATAAATAAAAGCAAAAAGGTATTCTGAGATAGTATTTTTCAGAATATGCAGAAGTCTAAACTTACCAGAATAATGGCCCATCCAGAGGGCGCAAAGGCAAGAACTGCAGCAAACAAATCTGATATGGTGAGCCCACATACCACAAACAACACAGTCATAACAGACAGGAAGCCAAGAAAGAGGAGCGCCTTCAGAATACGAAACATAAGCTGAAAGTCGGTGCCGAATCTTCGTCTACCCATAGATACCATCTGATGAACAAATCGGATTAGTACAGACAAGACAAGAGCAAATAAAATGCACGTGTAGGGAAGGAAGATCATCTAAATCGTAATACGGCTGAATAATAGTGTACATGGACTATTTTACAACTAAAAGTAAACTAAAGAAAATCAATTATTAATCTAGATTAACTAAATCTTGTAACCAGACAATTCACTATCTTAATAAGTGAAAGAAGCATGGTTTTCAATGTCATCTGTCAACATCTTTGGGTAGCCTTCACATACCTTTAGCACAATAAGAACTGTTACCAAAACTGCCCAAGAAAGTCCAAACACCTAATAAAAATACAGAAGGTAGTAAGATCGTGCCATAAGCCTAGCTATCATTAATATGACAGGATAACACACGGATGAGTTTAAAGTATTAGTACCAGCAAACTCTTGCTGTGATGAGCTATATCCAATTGATAGACAATTCCATACTGGTACATAAAGAAGCGAAATGCGAGTATTATCTCCAGCGCTTTCCCCCTCCAATTTGAGTATTTCAGGTGTTCATTCTCTTCCTCCCACCAAGATTCCCAGCTTTTGTCCGGTGGGATACCAATACCACCACGATTTCCCATCCACCTTTTCCAATCTGTCCAATCATCTACTGTTTTTTGCCAATCAAACCCCGAGGGATTAAACAAGAAGGGAGCAAACAGCCAGGAAACAGCCAAGAACCACATTGAGATTGTAATGAACAAATAAAGATGTGAACTGCGATATGACTGCCCATAAACTTGATAAACAATCAAGAGTATAAGAATTTCCAAGCCCTTCACAAAGTGACTTCGGGAGTACATCCTGTAGTTATTAGCAAACTTCGCATGAAATACAACAAAACCACGACCTGTTGGTCTATACTTTGAGCCTCCATGCAAAAGTGTCCTTCCGTAGTAATGTGCTTTTGTTCCAAGCTGGAAGGTAAAGAACACAGCGGCCAGTTGCAGCTGCATGATGACAAAATCACCCAAGGCAGTTCGAAAACCCTTTTCCAAGCCAATTTCCATTACCATGGGCAGCACCAGCAGTATGCCCAACTGAACTAATGACTGCGTTGCCAATGCTTCTTCAAGGGCCTTGCTCTGTTCTATGTTTGGACTCTGAAGAATTTCTCTCTCAACCCCACTCAAGACCATGTATAAACGTCCATATAAGAACACGTATACGGTCCACACAGTTATCTGAAAGGAACAATATCA
>JANTPZ010006644.1:0-10088 GCA_025593235.1 Vachellia pachyceras | reverse complement strand
CTTAGTTCCAGTGCTCGAGTGCTTTCAAATACTTTGATAAAATGCTCGAGTAACAGCATGAAGCATTGAACCAACTCTTTCTGAAACTTGAATTCTGATAATATTTTGAAATCTTTTAACATAATTTTGTTATCATCAAAACAAGGTATCAACATTAATGGCGTCTTCGAGCTCCGGCATCAAGAACCAACACACATTCCTAAGATCATCACTCACATAACTCAGGAACTCCCTACCCTTGACCTCCAACGTAGACTAGTCATTCGTCTTCCTCCAATACGACTCCAACAGTACTATATCTCCCCTAAGGAACTCCCAACACTTAATGCTGTCTATAATTCATTTTGAGATAGTGGTCTTCCACGTAAAGTTAATTATCTTGCGAGAAGTTCACTAGTCTGGAAGATGAAATAATGTAGATGATGAACATCCTTCCTTTCCCTTTAATGTTTTTCCTAGATCATTGATTTACTTACACCAAATACCATATACTTCTGCTGGATAATTGAATTTCATAGTTGCATGGTTGAGTAAGGAAATTATTCTCTTAATTATGAAAGACACTTGAGTATATTCTAGTGATCACATGATGAATTATTATGATTGAAAATGGATCCATACTTTTTGAGATTTGTAGAAAATAGCACATATACATAAATGGGCTTTAGGTCCAATAGGCCCAAAAATGTTTACAATGAAGCTCTATAAATAAGAGCCTATCACCTGTACATTGATTAATGTTCAATTAGAGAGTATTATTCAGCAATTGCATTTATACTCTCTACTATTCAACATGATATCATCAGCCAGGCCTGATCCACTTGAAGCCTAATGCAGTGAAGCCGGTTCGTTTGTGAAGGCAGAAATCCAAGAAACAAAATGGCGATCATTTGTGGCCATCTTGAAGGAAAGACCATAGGGGGAGTCAACAGAGCTCCAGGAGTGCACCAGAAATTGCCTTGGGAAAGTGTAAGCCGAGAGCGGAGCCTAGGAAATGCACATCCAATATAGCTCTTGCAGAATTGGATCACCGATGGAAGATCAAGGCCCAATCTTGAACATTCTTGCAAGAGCCTGGACCTTAGACCACTCATGAGGTTGAGTTCGACTTTCTTGGTTTCCAAGCTGGCCATCCTCGTTGACAGCTTCTGTATCATCTGTGGATGGATTTCACACCACTAGTTGTCTTGGTTGTGGCTGTTTCTTCTTGCTCTTTTTTCTCAACATTATTGCCTTCCTCAGTATTATCAACCCGATCATCTTGAACAAGTTTTTTATTCTTTCCTCTGCTTGTCTGATTTTTCTTTGGATGCTTCCTTTTTATCTCTTGACTTCTCTCTTTTTAAAGAAAGTTGACGCTCTCTCTCAGCAACAGCCTTCTTATGAGCAAGCCACTGGCTATGCCATGCATCCAGTGAAGGCAGGCAGTTAGAGAAATCAGGAACAAATAAAACAGTCACCTCCTTGTGGCTAAACAGACCATCTTTGCCCACTCTATCATAGTGTATCTCAAGGAAGTGGTTCCATCGCTGACAGTTTTGCAAATCTAGTTGAATAACATTTTTGGCAAGCGGAAAGCCTCTGAGAAGGATAATCATAACGGAAAGGTAAATTGAAAGATGGTGATAAGTTAAAAGAGGTGAAAGCATCAAGAGAGAGAGATGAAAAAGATAAATCTAAAGGCAAATCTACGAAGGAAGTAAAAGATAAAAAGAAGTCTGATGAACCTCCTCGACACCCTGGATTCATTCTCCAGACTAAAAGGTCAAAAGAATCCAAGCTGCGTTCCTTGTCACTTTCATTGGATTCACGATTGGATTATACTGATAAAGACATTGAAGAATCAACATTTGAGATTTCTTTATTTGCTGAATCGATGTATGAAATGCTTCAGTATCAAATAGGATGTCGAATTTTTACATTTCTTCAAAAACTGCGCATAAAATTTGTGTTGAAAAGAAACCAGCGAAAGAGGCAGCAAGAAGATGAACAGGAGAAGGCAAGTGCAAAAAATGTTTTTGCCTTTGAAGCGAACGAAGGGTTATGATCTTTCTGAGAAAAGTGAGCTCTGCTTTAGAACCTGTTGACGCTGGAAATGGAGGTGGAAGAGCTTCTGTTGTGTCTTCGACGAACGTGTTTATGCGAATTGAAGGAAACTTGAAAAGAGGAATAGCTCTAAGAAGGGATTACACAGAGAGGTTTGAACTATCACCGCTAAAGAACAAGATCAAGAACCGGATCAAGAAGTCAAAGAAGAAGAAGGTAAAGCAATTGCTAATTTATTCAAAGAAAAAAGGGGAAAGAAAGAAAGAAAGCTAAGCATCCAAGAGGCACTAAAGTTCAGCTTTCAAATGGGAAAAAAAAATGCAATAGAGGCTTTTAAAGTAGCTTATGCTTTAGGAGTTATCATGTATGATATGCCAGAAGGCATGGTAACAAAGGCTGCAGAGGCAGGGAGAGAAGAGGATTCACTCTTGAATGCACTCATTGCCACAAGAAAGGCACAGCAACAAAGGCTGCAGAGGCAGGGGGAAGAGGATCCACCTTTAAATGCACTCATTACCACAAGAATGGCACAACAATAAAAGCTGTAGAGGTAGAGGGAGAAGATAGTCCACCCTTAAATGCACTCGTTGCCACAAGAACACAAGAAAGACACATCAACAAAAGCTATGGAAGTGAAGGTGAAGGCCAAAATGATTCAGATAATGTGGTCACACCAAAATTTTACTCAAAAGGAGTAGGATACACAAATGAAATTGTAAAGCAAGTTAGGAGTTTTTTTGTATCACCACATGTATAATTCCAAACTTGAGGGGGAGTGTAGAAAATAGCACATATACATAAATGAGCTTTAGGTCCAATAGGCCCAAAAATGTTTACAATGAAGCTCTATAAATAAGAGCCTATCACCTGTACATTGATTAATGTTCAATTAGAGAGTATTATTCAACAATTGCATTTATACTCTCTAATATTCAACAAGATTTATTGCATGTTGGAACCCGTTCATCCAAAATAAGCTAGAGAAACTGGTCCTTGAATGGTTCTTTCTCAAGTCAAAGCTTAAATTGGTTTCCCTGGGATACTGTGTTGACACTATTTTTCCTTAATTTTATACTTCTTTCAGGTTTGAAATGCCTTTAAATATATGGTGTGGAGGGTGCAATTATATGAAGAGGAGAAAGATCCTACATATACATATTCTCTCTCCCTCTCAAACACAGCATGCATCATGTTCTTTAAAAGCTTCAAATATTTTTGTTCAACTCATTTTCTGCTAACCATTTTAAAACAAATGTTTCTTGGTTCCTTAAGATATGGAACTTTACCATGAAGTCTGCATGCTGTAATTAAGGCCAAGTGCTGGGGTTATTAATTCCTGCTGGTAGGGTTGTTAATTAAGGCATGCGGGGTTGTTAATGACAGCTGATGCAATTGTTAATGACGGCTGGTGTAATTGTCAATGACAAATGTTGGGATTATTAATGATGCCTGCTAGGGTTGTTAATGCTAGGTGCTGGAGTTGTAAATGATTCTTGGTAGGGTTATCAATGATGCTTGCTTAGGTTGCAAATGATGCCTAGTGAGGTTGATAATAATGATGGTTGCTAGAGTTGTTAATGACGGCCGCTAGGGTTGTTAGTGACAGCTACTCAGGTTGTTAATTAAGGTTGTTAGAGTTGTTAATGACAGCTGCCGAGTTGTTAAATGAATGTTGGTGGGATTGTTAATTAAGGTTGTTGGGGTTGTTATGACAACTGGTGTAGTTGTTAATTACAGCTGTTGGAGTTGTTAATGACTGTTGGGGTTGTCAATAACTAATATCAATGATCTGGACAACATGATAGTATCATACACAAGTGAATATAAAGTTACAAATGATATTAATTATAACCAATAAAACCAATTTTACACTTTATAAGTAGCAATGAATTTACAACCCAAAAGGGACAACTAAATGTGTACAATTAAAAACGGTAAAGAAAGAACTAAATTATATTACAAAACCAGCTACATCTAAGAGATCAAATGGTGTCCTCTTGGGTACATCAAAGAGAATAGATGACCCTCAACACCAAACTACCCAATCATACTCACATCAGCACCAACAGCCAGAGCCTCCATAAATTCTTTGGTTCCAGACCTTGCAATGGTATTGTTCACCAAATCTGAAAAATCAATTCACAACCATTGATATACAAAATGATATCTCCTGGGGAAGTACAATTATTTAAAGGATTTCATAGGTGTTATGGTATAAACACTCAGCTCAACCCTTCTATCACTATTTCCAATCTTGATGAATTTAAGAACTTGGGCCAAGTTTTATTAGTTCCAGTCTTATCAAACAACCACTTGGAGTCCGCAATTCCAGAAGCACTAGGAATTGTCTCAATCTGGGTTTGCTAGATCTGTAATGCAATGAATTCACATGAGGGATTCCCGAAAGTTTGGGAAAGTTGGGTCAACTAAATTATGTGTTACTCAATAATAATGAACTCACAGGAAACATACCTTCTACATTAGGACAATGTATTGATCTATATAAGGTTGACTTGTCCTATAAAAGATTAACGGGAAGCATCCCACCAGAACTCTCAGGCCTGCATGAAATTAGAATTTTTTATAAAACTCTCACATAACCAACTAGAGTCAATTGAGCTCAGCAAGATAGAAAAAGTTCAAGGGATAGATCTCTCATCAAATTACCTAACTGGAAGTATCTTCCCTCACATAGCAAGCTGCATTGCTGTATCAATGATAAAGTTTTCAAAAAATGCTCTACAAGGCAAGCTTCCCCAATCCTTAGGTGAATTGAAGAACCTTGAAACTTTTTATGTTTCACAAAACAATTTGTTTGGATTGATTCCCAAAGAACTTAGTTTTCTTTCCTCAATCTATTATATAACAGCCTAGAAGGAATGGTCCCATCTGGCGGTATCTTTTATTCAGCATAAGATTTATCATTCTTAGGAAACCCACATCTTTGAGGAAAATCACAGGCAAACTTTCATGCTTTCAAAAGAGACATTGGTTCAGAAATAACCTGTTCTTGATTATTTTCACCTTGGTCATCTGCATAATCTTGTCAATGATTTGTTGCATAATTGGAAGTAAGCATCTTAAAGTTATTATTTCTGACCAGGGAACTGAGTTAGATGGAAAAACAGCTAGACATGAACTGATAAGGAACTTCCCAAGAAGCACATGAACTGTCAGATGCCACCGGAGGATTTGGTGATCAGAGACAAGTAGGATCAGGTAGCTATGGACTTGTTTATAGAGGAGTTCTTCCATACATAACACTAATGGTGTCCACTAAAAGATGCAATAAGAATGTTAAGTTTTAAAGAGCTAAATTATATTACAAAACCAGCTACATCTAAGAGATCAAATGGTGTCCTCTTGGGTACGTCAAAGAGAATATATGACCCTCAACACCAAACTACCCAATCATACTCATGTCAGCACCAATAGCCAGAGCCTCCATAAATTCTTTGGTTCCAGACCTTGCAATGGTACCAAGGTTGTTCACCAAATCTGAAAAATCAATTCACAACCATTAATATACAAAATGATATCTCCTGGGGAAGTACAATTATTTAAAGGATTTCATAGGTGTTATGGCATCATCATCTTCTTTCTCCATCATCCTTTTTTCTACTCCAATGATGGCTTCGCATTTTATGACAAGCTCATGACTATTGCATTTTCTTTATAATTTAAATAACCTTCGACTCGTTTTCTTCACATGACTAAGATGTGGTGTTATCATGATTAATTTTTTTGGGTGATATATAATGATTAACTTTTATTAAAAACACTATGCGAAAGACATATTTAAAAGAATATACAAGTGTTGAACAACTATTTTCCATTCAGATTTGGTGCGCAGTCGTAGAAAAATGTTAAACGCATATTTATGAATGATTGATTATTAGGTTGTGTAATGAATGCTTTTGGTCATCTTATTTCTACTTACGTCTCATTTGGTACCATGGAACCAAATCATGGGAAGTGGAAATGAGATTGGAGATGAGAATCTGGCTTGTTTGGTAGGTAAAAATCCAGTTCTATGGAACAGCCAGTTCCATCCAAATGCGTTCCATAGGTAAACCTATGGAACCTACATCAGTTTCATGGAATTGATATTTTTGGACAACTTTACCCATTATCACTTTCACCGTAGCATTCCTCTAGCGGTTCATCTTCATTGGTTATGGCCTCCCCCTTTGGCGTCCACCACCATGGTCTCCTTCGCATCTTCTCTGGCATCGACCTTCATGGTCCACCTTGCACATACAATCTTCCTCTGATGTCCACATCCATGTTGCGTCTTCATCCATTACTCGTCCCTATTTCTCCATAATCTTATTCCTCTGATAACAGCTTCCCACTTGATGGCGATAGCGGCATCATCGTCTTCTTTCTCCGTCACTCCTATTTCTCCATCATCCTTTTCTTTGCTCCGACAATGACTTCCCACTTGACGGTACTCATGACTGGTGTAGTTTCTTTATAATTTAACTAAGCTTTGACTCATTTTCTTAAAGTGACTAAGAGCTTGTTTGGAAGCTATTTTGAAAATAGTTTTTACAAATTTTGAGGTAAAACCTAGGTTTTGGAGAATAGATTTTGAAAAATAGCTTTTACAGATTCCGAGGCAAAACCTAAGTTTTGAAAAGTGATTTATGTTTGAGAAGTTATTAGCTTTTACGGATTCCGAGACAAAAAAGTGGGTAGGAATGAGGAAAGGGAAAGAATGAAAAGTAGGAAAGATGAAAGAGAATAAAGAAAAGTAGGAAAGATGAAAGAGAATAAAGGAAAGTAGTAAAGAGGAAAGAGAAAGAAGGAAAAAGGTAGGAAAGCAGAAAAAGGAAAAAGTAGGAAAAAAAGAAAAATTAGGAAAGAGAAAACCTAGGTTTCAAATCGAGATTTTGTAACCAAAATAATTTTTTAGAAAATTTTTTATACTTGGACAAAACTTAGGTTTTGAAACCAAACCTAGGTTTTCAGGAAGTGATGGCAAATAAGCCTTAAGATGTGGTGTTATAATGATTAATTTTTATTAAAGAAATGATATGCAGGCCATATTTACAAGAATATAGAAGTGTTGAACAACCATTTCCCATTCAGATTTGGTGCGTAGTTGTAGAAAAACTTGAAACGCATATTTATGATAATTAATTATCAGGGTGTGCAATGAATGCTTTTGGTCATCTTATTTCTACTTATGTTTCATTTAGTACCATGGTACCAAATCATAAAAAGTGGAAATGAGGTTGGAGATGAGAATACGGCTTGTTGGGTAGGTAAAAATCCAGTTCTATGGAACTCTCAGTTCCATCAAAATGTGTTCCATAGGCTGACTATGGAACCCTTATCAGTTTCATGTAACTGATAATTTTGGACAACTTTAACAATTATCCTTTTCACCATAGCTTCCTTGTCGCAATTCACCTTCATTGGTTTTGGCCTCCCCCTTTTGCGTCCACCTCCATGGTCCCCCTTGCATCTTCCTCTGGCGTCGACCTCTATGATCCACCTTGCATACCATCTTCCTCGATGTCCACATCCATGTCACATCCTCATCTATTGCTCCTCCCTATTTCTCCATAATATTCTTCCTCTAATGACAACTTCCCACTTGATGCCACAACAAAATCATCATCTTCTTTCTCCATCATCCTTTTTTCTACTCCAACGATGGCTTCGCACTTCATAACAAGCTCATGACTATTGCAGTTTCTTTATAATTTAAATAACCTTCGACTCGTTTTCTTCACATGACTAAGATGTGGTGTTATCATGATTACTTTTTTTGGGTGATATATAATGATTAACTTTTATTAAAAACACTATGTGCAAGACATATTTAAAAGAATATACAAGTGTTGAACAACTATTTGCCATTCAGATTTGGTGCGCAGTCATAGAAAAATGTTAAACGCATATTTATGAATGATTGATTATTAGGTTGTGTAATGAATGCTTTTGGTCATCTTATTTCTACTTACGTCTCATTTGGTACCATGGAACCAAATCATGAGAAGTGGAAATGAAATGAGGTTGGAAATGAAAATCTGGCTTGTTTGGTAGCTAAAAATCCAGTTCTATGGAATTGCCAATTCCATTAAAATGGGTTCCATAGGTAGACTTATGGAGCCCCTATGAGTTTCATGGAATTGATATTTTTGGATATATTTACCCATTATCCCTTTCACCATAGCCTTCTTGCCATGGTTCACCTTCACTAGTTATAGCCCCTCATTTGGCGTCCACCTCCATGGTCCCCCTCGCATCTTCCTCTGGCATCGACCTCCTTAGTCCACCTTGTGTATCGTCTTCCTTTGATGTCTACAACCATGTCGCGTCTTCATCCATTACTCCTCCCTCTTTCTCCATAATCTTCTTTCTCTGATGACAGCTTCCCACTTGATAGCGACGAAGGCATCATCGTCTTATTTCTCCATCATCCTTTTCTCTCCTCCAACGATAGCTTCCCACTTGATGGTGATATCATGACCGTTGTGGTTGACCCCAATTCCATGGCTTCGATCGGACTAATTTCATTGCTGCAGATGCAAAAGAAAGATTATTTTTTTAATACATTTTAGATTTTATTGGTAGGAAAGATTTTTCCATTGATGGTATTTTGGTATTTTCACAATATAAATACATATTTTAATTAAAAAATATATCTCAATTATATCCCGTACACCCATATACCTAATATGTCTTAAAACACATTTTTAATTCTTTCAAAATCACTTTTACGTATTGAACGGGGCATTAAGATATTTGAAGATTTTATTCGTCACTAGTTAGAGTGGTAGTAGCATTAGTGTCGAAAGCCTTTTTATGTTTAGTCTTGTTTACTTTCCTATAAGTTGGTGTCTAATATGTAAGATCATATTATGCATTCTGTATTTTTGTAGTCCTTATATGTTACACTAACAATGTGCAATGCTTTATTAATATATTTGATCATTTTATCAAGAAAATAATTGTAGCTACTCCTGTGGTCTTGTTTATATGACAAAAAGCGAATGAATTTTTAGGTCTTGTATATAAGTTATATCACTGGATATTTCATATGACTGTGCAATTTTACTTTTACTTTATTATTGTGTTGATTTTACTTTCACGTGATATAATTTATGTTAAATATGGATGAAATTAGAAAATTTTTTAATTTGAAGACATGGTCAATAAAGTTTACCGTTTTGGAAAAACTATAGTAGATGTACCTATGTGCTTTTTTTTCAAATTTTTAATTTAGTACATATGTGTTTTTTCTCTTAATTAAATCTTTTATTTTGTTTTGTTAACACTATTAACTCTTGTACAGAGGTTAATAGTGTTAGCAAATTAAAGTTATTGGGGTTTAAGTGAAAAATACACACATGTACCAAATTAAAAATTAAAAAAAATATAGTTACATCTAATATAGTTTTCCCCACTTTTTTTTATCTATGTGAAATATTCTTGATGTATATACTCAAAAAAGTTACATTTTGATGCATTTATTATTTTTAATAAATAAGATATACTTAAAAAAATCTTCATTTCTTAGTTTCTAACACACGCACATGACTTTTTAACTAATTGTAATCAATAATTCAATTATGATCACTGAATCATTTATGGGTTTACGAGTTCAGACAGACAGGACCACATGGTTGACCACAAGTCCACAGCCGCCGCATCTACCAAGCGTGTTTCGCTTCATGGCCACGCTCTGAAATGGCGCGTTTACGAATTGATTTATGAAGCAAGTTCCTACCACTCGCATTACCTGCATTGACTTTTGGACTTAAAAGTTGCTTTGGAAGTTATTTTTTTTAAATTAGATTTTGCAGTAAAATCTAAAATCTAAATTTTGTCTAAACACTTATATTTTTTAGGGAGATTTAGTCTAAGGTCTCAAATAAGTAAAATATTTAAGGAATAGTCTAATGGAGAAAAATATTTAATGAGAGGTCCCATTGACAACATGAGGTGTTGTCAATATAAGGATCTCATGTTGTGAATGGGACCTCTCATTAAATATTTTTCTCCATGGGACCATTCTTTAAATATTT
>JANTPZ010006642.1:0-26693 GCA_025593235.1 Vachellia pachyceras | reverse complement strand
GAAACCCTAACTGAATACTAGAATCCCTATATTCTAGGTAACAATAATCCCTATATCTTAGGTAACAATAATCCCTATATCCTAGGTAACAATAATCCAAATTTTGAATTAAATAACTGAATACATAATTAATAAATACTAAATTATCTATTATGCTAGAAACCCCAATAAAGTAGGCATTCTCCAACAATAATTAAGCACGATGTTCTTAAATATGCTCCAAAAATGAAGTGCTTCAATGCTGATAATACCTGACAGAAGCTCTTTAGGTTCCTCTGAGCTACTGAAGAAGCATATTTTGGAAGACTCTGGGAGAACTGCAACCACATTTATAACAGGTCGGCAAACATAAAAAAGATAAAAAGAGGAAAAATTGAAAAAGCAAAGCTTAATTGGCCGTGACGAAAAATTGCAAAAAATACAAGTGTGTGTAACATAATATAGTAAAGCATAGGACAGCATTTGAAACTTCATCTTGAAAAAGGCCGCCTATAAATCACGCTTCCAGTTTCTTTTAAAGAATAGTGGAACACAGATGCTAACTAAATATATGAAGAGCATCACAGATTACAGATTGTAATAAAAAAGTTCATGGTTCTTTATCCGATAAGCTTTCAAGTTAAAACGGTCCTTTAAAATGTAATTGAAATATAATTCCTATAAGCCATCTCAACTTAAAAGAGCCGCAAAGCAATGCTTACCTGTCCATGCCGAATGAGAGAAACCAATACAAACTTTTTGTAGGCTTCAACAGCAATAGCATTTATTGTAGACATTGGAGCAGTTACAACCTAGAAAGCAACTCATAAGCCACTACGCACAAGGTTACAATTAGAAAGAACTATGACTGATATAAGCAATAGCTTTAGAATAAATGACTTACGTTATGCAAAAGCTCCAAAGCCTTTTGAAAGTGCTTCTGTCCAATGCATATCATACCCCTAATACAAATTCAAAAGTCAGACATAGGAAAATTAATCACTTTTGCCAAAGAACTCATGTCCAGAAGCATAATCTAAACCACAATGTTGATGCATTAATGTTTAGACTCATGAGTTTAAAACTGATCCACCTACTTCTCAATTATTATGATTACAGCTAAGATTAAATCAGAGGAAATTTTGCAGATTCAAGATGCAATGGAAGGGTCTGTAGCGACAAGCAGATGCAAGTTAGGCCAGAAGAGACTGGTATATGCCAATACGGATCCTTGATACAGAAACAAAAATCAAAGGTCAACCAGTAACAAAAATAAATCTTTACTTTTCCCTCTCTGAGTTTAAATTTACAGTCCAACTTTGACTATATTGCATCTTAAATAAAAATCCAGTGCAATCAAGAAGGAGGAATACAAAAGCTTTTTTTGTGCAACAAATACAACCATTGGAATAATCTGGAACTTGCTGACAATTCCTGTGCTGACGAATCTCAAATTTGATATAAAGTTCTGCTGTGATTGCGGTGGCATTTCTTCTTGTTTTTTTTTTGGCCCCTTTCTCTGTACATCCTTACAACTATGTTATGATTTTCAATTTACAACAACAAAAACAAGAAGCCTCATTTCTTTTTACAACTTAAAAAAAAAAAATCAGTATGCTCAAGCACAAATTTTCTCAGAATCAACACATCAAAAGCCTAAAATCTATGGGCACAATGTTTAAATATGGTTTCATAATTGATGTCAAAAGGAAAATAGTTCTCTAGCAAGTGTGAGTCCAGATAGGAACTAAAAAAAAATCCACCCAGTACCCACACCTTCCCCCTTAAAAAATGAAAACAGTGGGAAATGAACATACCCATAATAACAGTAAAGAAAAAGGTCCTTTGGCTGGTCTACTTCAAAAATATCACCCTCTAATATTGATAGACCAGTTTTGTAACACTTTGCCAACAAGCAAAGCATAAGATATTCAGGATGTAGAGGAGTCAAGTGTTCAGTAGAGGTCTGAAGTTTCTTTAGAGCAGTAAGCATAGGAGCAACCCCTCGTATGGGGGTTTGAAGCAGCATCACTTGATCCTTGAACCTCTTACATAGAGATATGACTGCAAACATGAACAAACTAATACTTATACATTACAGATAGGATGAATAATGACATCTAAAGTTCAATACTACAATCCAAATGCGACAGGAGAGGAATTTGAATACATTTATCAGGTATGGACCGAATTTGTTCGGCAGCACAAGCATCAATAAAGCTGGTGATAATTGGAACTACTGTCTCTGCCTGCTCTTTTGTAGTGGGACCAGCTGTAGATGCCTCTCTGTCAACATAGATGTATGCTCAAGTTAAAAGTTTACATCTTCCAATAAGGAACAACTGCAACTTAATTTGACTTACAAAGTGACACTATTCATAATACTATCGGTTTCCACAGCTAGGATTTGTAAACATGATCATCTTTACAAACACCAAAGTGAGTTGGCTGAAGGAATCATATCATATCCCACTGGTTATAAGGAATGGGGAGATAAATAAACTTACAACTTGTAATTCTGCTAACTCTATGCTTTGTTACAATCTCTGACGAATCAGTCATGAGTGGATTATCTAGCGATGAAAACAATTTCTTAAATCCTATAGGAACAACTTTTAAATCAGTGATCACTTGACAAATAAGTGGTTAATAAGGTCAAAATTACATTTTTGAATGTTCAAAGCCACTCTTTGATTTCATTGAACTTCCATAATTGGAAAATATGTTTGATAGGAATTCCCCGATTAGCCATTCTCCTAATGCAAACCAAATGAAAAAGAGGGTCTGCAATTCTTTACTTCTTTCCCACAGCCAACCAAAAGCTACATTTTCCTTGACCAGTCTGAGAAACCCCAATAAAATCAAGATTTCAGATTTTCACTTCAAAAAACTAAGCCCTAACCCATTACGAAACATATTAAACAAACGAAAACCTAAAGTTACTAAAAAGAATTGCGCAATAATTTCGAAAGAAAAAGTAAGAGAAAGGGCGTCAGTTAAACTTAGACTTACAGGATATACAGAAAACCAAGAGAATGCTTGGAGAGGTCTAGTTGGCTCAGAACAGAGGACAAGCGAGTCGAGTCAGTGCGAAGCAAGTCATCTGAAGCCTTCAAGATGCCCAAAAGCCGAGGGATATCGGTGTCTGAAAGCCCTACAATTTGCGCAACGAGTTGTTCAAGCGGGTCCATCACTGTGGATTCACTCGCTCACTCTCAGTGCGTGCAACCACTGTGAATTGCTATGCTTCCCTCTCTGTTCCTGCCCTTTCAGCGCTTCATTCCTTCCGCTTTTCTATTGCGAAGCCGAGTCGAGCGATTCTACTCAGGGGAAGCGTTTTTCCCTTGCGTGGGCAGATTGGGAAATTGGGCTCCACCCAACCCAAACTTCATTGGAAAACGTCCGCAAAGGGAAAACGGGTTGGACCCACGGGTTACCAGCCCATAAGGAGGTGGGATACTTTCAGTCCGTCTTGTTCAACCCACGGGTTGGCAGACAGTTTTATTTTTTTATTTTTTAAAAATGCATATTTTATATTTTTTATCTTTCTTTATTTGAATATTTTTTTACAAAGAAAAATATAATATTAAACTTTATTTTAGGAAATTATTGAAAACTTATTGATGAGATTAGAAAGAGAATCATACAAATATGGTATCTCATAGAAAAATAGATAAAAAAGGAAAAAAGAAAGGGAAAATGACTGATGAAGTATCTCGAAAATAGTGAATACTATAATGGTAATTCAAAATTTAAAATCTCAGAGTGATGATAGTTCCTCACGCGTCTCTAACAAAGTTTAAAGGAAATGACATGAATGACCTTATAACCCATAAAGATCGCACTTTACAGTATTTGATTTGACGAGAAAGTGATGGATTTCATTCAAATAAATAATGGGTTTATTCGAATGAATGTCACTTTTTAAACCACACAAAAAAGTGTGCGGCTTAGAAAGTAGTGGATTTCATTCAAATGAACACATGGTTATTCGAATGAAGTCCACTTGGTTTAGAAAGTAGTGAACTTTCTAAACCTTTCTTCTTAGGAGGCTCATTTGAATGAAACATAGACCCCATTCAAATTAGAAAACTCAAATCTTTCTAAACCGAACATAATAAAAACAATTTAGAAAGTGGACTTTCTAAACCTTTATTATCAAATACGGTTTAGAAAGTAAACATGTTGCACTCATTTGAATAAAAGTGAGTATTCATTTGAACGAGGAAGTTCAAATTTGTACCTTGATTAAGTTGAGGCACTCATTTGAATGAAACTTTATAAACCATTACTAATGAAATACGGTTTAAAAAATGAAGAGGTTTCACTTGTTCGATAAGGACTAACACTCATTTGAACACGGAAGTCCAAATTTGCACCTTGATCAGCCTGCATAAAATGATCCATGCACGTGATTTTGCAGAGGTTGAATCAACAAAACTTTATAATTGCTAAATTAAGGGTGGGACAAGATCACCAAGAGGAGGATTTACCTGGATCCCCACTGTTTCACTATTATTATAACTCATTAATTCCTACGCATATCTATGGCTTTTTATTATTTCTTACATACCAGTTAACAATGAAGGAGATCTTTGATACATGAGATCATGCCTGTGAATAAGACACTTTATTTGTATTGAGATATGGAGTAATAGAATCATACTCAATTATCTCTTTTTCCATGCCTCTATTGCTTTTTAGGTTAAGTTTATTTCATAACATAAAATTAAAAGGATAATTTGAATATAATCATAATTTTAGGACATCATCTTCACAAAACAATGGAAAATATTTAGTGTCTTCTAAATGGAATTATTTAAATTTAATTTTCTTAATATTTATAAATTACTTGTTAAGTTTATTAAGGATTGATAGTTCTCTTATGTATGTAAGTATTTTCCAACATGTTTTACCATTAAGAAAAATATTAACACCTTTCTTAAAAATTTAAGAATTTTTTATTTACTAATATTTAATTTAATATCACCTTTGGTTTTTAATATATTTAAGATCTGGTTGATTTATTTTTGAGAAATTAAAGAAGTTAAAAAAAATATTTTAAAGAATATTTATTTTATTGTTTTTCTCTAAACCATAAACCAATTTTCTTGGTCAATAAATTTATATGTAATATAATAATATGTATAAGTATTATGCAGAGATATGTAACATGTACTATAATTAAGCAATTTGTTTAACACTTGCTTTCATATTTTTTAAATTAATCAACTAGATTTTATATTAAAAACAAATGTAGTATACATTATATCCATGAAAACAAATTCTTAACCTGACAAATAAAAGGTACAGTTATAATTATATATTATATATTGATATGAAAAATTTATCTAACTAACTTAGACTTACTAACAGTAACATAAAAACATCCCCCTTATCATGGGACTAGGAGTAATGTTTCCTATGAGTTGGCAAAAAAAAAGTAAATAAAAAAACAAAAATAGCGGTAGTTTTCAAAATTGACTTGGCACAATTTGGCAAGAAACTGATTTTTTCCGACCCGACCCTTTAAAATTTCCAGACAATGATTCTGAGGGATCGAATACCCAAATGCTCGTTTAATACGTAGAATTGGTTTTGATGGATATGGATATGAAGATGGAAATGAAAATTGATATGGATATGGATATAGAAATAGAAATTAATATGTGGTTTAAAAGTACGTTTGATATGTGTTAAAAATGAGACATGACTCTTATATAAAAAGACCAAAATGCCCTTGTCATTTAAAAAACAATTTGCCCCTTCCATTGCCCATTCTCCCCCATCACAAATCTAACCTCCACCACTCACCCGTCACTGTCATTTTCATTGCCATCGTTGAACAAGTCACCATTGCTAATGGCCAGATCCATGAGTTGTCGTCACTGTCACGGATGGCTAAAGACAAAAAGGAGAAGATGAAGACACCCATTAGACATTTGGTGGGCATCTTGTCGTTGTCACCATTGTGGATGGCCGAAGGCGAAAAGGAGAAGTCGTCGCCGTCGTGCATGGCTGAAGACAAGCAAATTTGCAACACATCATTGATCCTCAAATCTCACCATCATGAGCTTCAATCATTGGCATCATTGCATTCTCACCATCCTCAGACACAGCCCGCGGGTTGGGGTTGAGGTTGGAGTTTCGATGCCCATTAATGGTTGGGGTTTGAGGTTCGATGATGTGTTGAGATTCATCGATCCTCAAATCTCGCCTTCATGAGCTCTGATCTCGCCGGTGGTTGGGGTTTGAGGTCGGAGTCATTAGTGGCTGGGGGTTGGGTTGTCATGGCCGACAGTTTGATAAAAAAGAGATGAACAGGAAGGACAAAATGAGAATTTCATAGAATTTTTCAAAATTCCATGGGTTATCTCATGGAAGCCAAATCCATGAGTTTTGATGTTCCATAAGCTCTTTTTTTGTACCAAACAAACTTCATCATGGAAATGAATTCTATTTCCATATCCACTCACCCCAATTCCACTATACTTAACAGGGCAAAAAGGAAGTATGAATATTTGGGAAAGGGATTGCCTCAGTATCCTCATGTGTGGTCCGTTGAGATTAGTCTAACGGCTCACAATGAACCACTAGAAAATACTATTAAAAATTAAAAATAAATCCACTAATGCTATAAAAATATTGAACATTTTTAAACCACTTTTTTTTTAAATTTTCAAGTAGAACACCCAATTTTTTCACATCTACTTATTTTAACAATAGAATTTATAGGGTCTGGATTAATATATACTATTTAAAATTGAAAATTATGAATTATAAGATTAAATCAATGAAGAGCTTTTTTTTTTGTTTTCACCAGGGTATTCCTACAACCGTAAGCCGTGGGACTAATCCCTCGTCCTACTGTCAGCGTATTAAGCGGTAGAGGACTGGCCAAGTGATTTGCTCCATTCACATGAGTCAGGGATCGAACCCCTGACCACATGCTTAAGGGACAAGGTGCTAAACCACCACGCCAATCAAGCTTGGTTAATCAATGAAGAGCTTTAAACCACATTTTAAGATTTTTGTAGCAAGTATATCGTTCTATTTTCTAAACCTATCTTATTTTAACAAAACTCTACCTTTCTTCACCTAAAAAAAACTCTACCTTAAAATACTTAGTTGAGTTTTGCATCATTTTTTGATTTTTCCTATATTAGTATTGACCCTAATAAATTTTATTGTTAAAAATTTAAAAATTTAAAAAATAGTTTAAAGCTGTTGAATATTTTTGCAGCATTAGTCCATTTATTTTAAAATTTTTAATAGTATTTTATAAGGGCTCACTGTGAGCCATTAGATTAATCTTAACGGACCACGTGAGGATGCTGAGAGACGCCGAGGAGCATGCCGCTGAGACAATCCGGAAAGTACCAAATTGCCAATGTTATCGCTCGTTATCGCAGTGTAGAATTTGCGAAAAGGTTCCATTCTGGTGCCGCTTAGATCTGTTGTGTGTTCCCAATGGCGGATTATCACTTTGTGTACAAGGACGTTGAAGGAGCGTCCACGCAGTGGGATGATATCCAGAGAAAACTTGGCAATCTACCCCCAAAACCACCTGCCTTCAAGCCACCACCGTTTACGCCTGCGCCAGATGACGACTCGGCTCCGAAAGATAAGGCCTGGATCGATGACAAAACAGAACAAGAGCTCGAAGAGCTTGAGGACGATATCGATGATGATAGATTTCTCGAGGAGTACAGGTAGGTTTGTTATTGGTGTTCTATTTATAAAATATGTTGATTTCCAGAACTTTAGTGAGTTGTTTGTCAGATCCCTTTTTTTCTTGAATGAGCGGAGATAAATTTTTTCTGCGAGGAATATGAAAATTACGCAGAGGGATAAAATATGAAATCCTATGTCTGCGTTGATTTTTTCATCATCAAATGTGTTAGAAGTATTAAACCTATCTTAGTTTATTGATTCAATTCGTTCATGTTTAGTTAACGAAATGCATGCTTTTCATTTTCTGTTTATGTCTATTTCTTTTCTACCACATCCTCCCATCTTAACATGATCTCTCAGTTTGTCATAGTGTTTTGATTATTTACTGCCTTAAATGTTTTTTATTTATTGGGTTCTGAAAAAAGGAAATTGTTCGGGATGATGTTGTATTCTGGCAATGACTGCTAAAATGTCAGAGGGCTATGCCATATCTGGCTTATTATTTGGTTTAATTTCTGCCTTTTGATTTTAAGTCGTTTTACGTCTTCGAGGGAACAATATATACCCAAGACAAAAGCAAAATCAGTTCCTACTTTTGTTTTCATATTCTCACTTGATTATCGCGCTTTTATAGGAAGAAGAGGCTAGCCGAGATGAGGGAGGCAGCTAAAGTTTTGAGGTTTGGATCGATAATTCCGATTTCAGGATCGGATTTTGTTCGAGAGGTTTCACAGGCTTCACCTGATGTTTGGGTTGTTGTGCACCTTTACAAAGAAGGGTATACCCTAAGACATCTTTAAATTGTTTATATCATTTCAAATGTATAACTTAGTAACTTTTCTTAGGCAATTGCTATCTGGTTTTCCAATTTAATACAACGTGAAGAAACACTTTTGGAAGAACCAATTATGCAGTGCAGACCTGTAAAATATCTTTACTTGCAATGCATTATTGGAAAATTAGAGAAAAACATCTAAAAGTTGTTTTCAAGTTTAGAATGAGGAGCCTCGTGCTGACATTAATTTTACTTCTACCCTTTATTCAACTTCATGGCAGAATTCCTGAATGCGGGCTTCTAATGCAATGCTTAGAAGAATTGGCTGCAAGATACCCTGCAACAAAATTTGTCAAGATAATATCTACTGAATGCATTCCAAACTACCCAGATCGTAATCTTCCCACTTTGTTAGTTTACAACAATGGAGCAGTTAAAGCTAATTATGTGGGTATGCATACATTTGGGCGGAGGTGCACTCCTGAAGGTATTTAATTTGACTTACGATGCCTATGATATTTGTTTTCTTGATTTGATTATTAGTGCTCATGCGTATTTTATTCTGTTAATCTGAAAGAAATGTCAATTGTGTTATGAAACATTCTTTTTCTTTTTTATTTTTGTTGCATCAGGAGTGTTTGAATTCTGAAATGTCAGGAGGCTTGAAACATTCCTATTTAATCGTTGATTTCTTCTATTACTTTCCAATTAAGAAAACTTCTTCAAATTCATTTTCTAATATGGAATTATGGGCCGGTGCTGTCCTTGAAGTGTTTGACGGAAGGGGAATGACCGTTATAGATGACTTGTTGGAACTTGGAAGTAGTTGAAAGGTGCTTCCATTGTGAAGTTTACTTGAAAGCGCTGTTATGAAATCCTGTGATTAAACTAATATTTATGTCTGTTTAGCATAATTATAGTGGATTTCTTTAATCAAATACCATTTGCAGTCATTTTTTGAATATTATTTTTGCCAGTATAATTTATACAGTGAAACTGTATGAAAGAATGATCAAGTTTTCTTCTACTAGCATCCATTTGTTGTGAAATTCCTGGTACAAATGGGAGTATGTGAACCATGCCTACTCGCACCATATCCCTTCCCCTAAAAACTTGCATCCTAAAACGTCACGTGAATCCGAAGTGTCAATGTGGATATTCAAGTGTCACATTGTGTCTGATATGTACATATGATGTGTATCAGTCATGGACATAGATTATCTTTGAAGATTTCATGCTTCATAACTTGTTTCTGCTATCTTGCCTATATTTAGAATCCTTGAGATTGTGGACAGCTGACTGAATATTTATGTTTTTCCATACTTCTATGCATATGGATCCACTGATTGTAAAAAACTAAAAATGCATTTAGCTGAGACATATCTTCCCATCTTTATTTTTTTCTCGATTCCCTTTATCTTCTCCCTTATTCTACCAACTTGTTTTGGTGAATCCTTTGCATTTTTTGTGGGAAAAATAGGTGTTGCTTTAGTACTGTGCCAATCAGATCCTGTGCTAAACGATGGCCAGAGTAGGGATGAAGAATCAAGAAAAGCTGTCATCGATGGTGTTCGCAAAAGGTTCATAGAGAAAGTCGTCGCTCAGCGCGAGGAGGATGATAGTTCCTCAAGTGATTAGCCATGCTTGTGGTCCTGTCCTCCGATGGTAAAAATACTAATTTTCGTGAAGAGGATAATATCTTAGTGGACTTTTGTGCCTTCCACATCTACGCTTCTCTTTCTATGCTCTTCCCCAGTTCCTTGTAATTGTAAAATTTAGTATTTTTCTCATGTATGATACCCTGCCGTTAGCAATTGTAAAATTTAGTAGTATTTTTCTTTTCTTTCTTTTTTTTTTTAAATATCAAGGCAAGCAAAGCTTGAGTTCAAACAATTTCATATAAACTAGATCGGGGGGAGTAAATCCCAAACACGACCTCAAATCAAACGAAAGAGGTTCCAAATGGTAGTTAGGAGGTTCATGAAGATAAGTCTGTCCTATCCTGGATTTAAGTCCATTTTTGGCGATTCAATCCGCACACATTAAAGGCTTGTTTGGTTAGCCCGTTTGGACAACCAAAATCTATTTCTGCGCTTACCAAGATAAAATTCATCTCACATATTTACCTCGGAATCTGTGTTCGTTCTCCCAACGGGCTATCCAAACTAGCTCTAAAGCTTCCCTGTGGCAATGAATAATTTCCAAATCCCAATCCCTTGTATGAGAGAATGAATGCCTTTAATGATTTGATTAAGCGGGTGCAAATGGCCACAGTCAGAGAATATAAGCTGTATGGCTTCAATGGAGTCCGAGTAGAGCTTTACCTTCTTAAAACCTTTGATCTGACAAAACAACAAACATTCCTTAATACCATGCAGCTCTGCTTCTGTAACTGATGCAAAGCCAAGGTTGGCTTGAAAACCTCCATTCCAGTTCCCTTGTTCATCACACAAAAGGCCTCCACACGAAGTATAGTTATGTCGGTCGACTGAACCATCCACACGGGTGATCCCCTGCCGTTAGATCCTAAATTAATCTTAGTCTGGTTGTGGGTGAATCATGGCTTATTCACCATTATTGTATGTGTTTGGGAACTCCGTTGGGAGAAGGGAGTTTACGGATATCTAGACCGTTTTGCGGATTTCAATATGGTTTTTATGGATTTCGAGATGGTTTTTTCGGATTTTGAAATGGTTTTATCTCGATTTACATGCTCCGTTTTGGGAATGGAGTTCCCAAACAAGCACATTTACTTTAGAATGTGTTTGGATGGAAATTGGATTGGAAGGAATGTAATGGCTAATGCGGTCCAAATCATTACATTGTTATTTCATGTAATTTAATTTTTCTGGGAAACCATATTTTCATTTAATTTGATTATTTCGTAATCTGCCGTACTGGACTTAGTTTTGGTTTGATGAAAAAGACTGTTCAAACCCAGCTTTTACAAACAGGTCTCAAAAATTAACGGAAATGTTGCAAGGTTACTCAAGCTAATGAATGCAGGCTGAGTAATGTCGTCAGTTCCCTGTGAATGTTCACTCTTGTTCTTGATAAGTAAAAACAAGAGAATCCAATTTTATAATATTATTTCTTACAAAATATAACGACTGTAAAATAATTAATTGTAAACTCGAATTATTATTCAAACTATGTCGGGCAAAAAGAAAAAAAGAAAAAAAAACTGAGTTACTTATCATTCCGATTTAAACCCAAATAATCCTGATCTAGTCTTCCTTCCAAAGTTACAAGAAGGGGATTGCGGAAGATGAAAACGGCACATTAACAATTTCGAAGCAGCATCAGTTTTCGAATAAACGCCATGATAATCAAGAATACATAGTACTCCGTTTTTTTTTTTTTGCCAATCAGAATACATAGTACTCCTACAGATTAACCTTGTAAATTTAAGAGCCATAATTTTCATTCCAACGTCTTGTGAAACTGTCAATCTAGGTGATTGTATTTAGATTAACCTTGTAAATTAAGAGCCATAATTTTCATTCCAACGTCTTGTGAAACTGTCAATCTAGGTGATTGTATTTGTAAACCAATACAATATTCTATCCCTGGTTAGCGTCAATTACACCCCAGCTTCGCCTTCATCCTTAGCAATGAAAAGGAACCAAAAAAGAGTTCTGACAAAATTCCTTAGCCACAATGATTAAATAAACCTTCATATGGTACCAAACATTTCATATTTATTCCACCATGGCATCAACTGAAGCATCAGCAGCCGGCACAGCAGATTTTCTTTTATTCTTACCTGTAAGGTACGACGACAGACATCAATCAGACGTTGTGAAACAGAAGGTGCGAAATATCACATTGCACACTCCTGGACAATATTCTAGAACTAACTTAATAGTTCCATTCCTTCTTGTTTTTAAATGATTAAGATTATGATTGTTTCTTCAACAAGGTGAATCTTGTGCACGACACAATAGAGATATTTTAAGCCCATTGTTATAGGCTCATCTTTCTCTCTTAACTTAGGGTGCACCTAGCTAGCTGGAGATAGAACAATAACATACTTAGAACAATAACATACTATACTGAAAAGCTTACCTCTTTGCTTCAGTTGTTTTAGTTTCAGGCCCTTCTTCAAGTGAATCTTTCTGGATTATTTGCTAGTTTGGGAACTCCCTGCAAACAAGATAGAACATAAGCTAAAAGCAAACCATCAAATATGTTACTCAGCTATCAGCTTAACATACCAAATTCAACTATGAAAGGTATCCATGTTTTCCCCATTAGAAAGAAACCACAGCTATGATGGGAACCATAAAGAGTATGTTTCAGGCTTGGAATTTCTCTCACATGCAAGAAAATTGTAACAACTCAATGATGAAGTAAACCTTAATGCTTGATCCTAGAAGATGCTAACCTCACTTAAGTCACATTGACAAACGAATGTTATGATGACACCTATTAAAATCCAAGTATAATAGTCAAGGTGTGTTATCATCTGTATAAATTAGAAGAGTACATAGACACGGAGCAATTATTACTACTCAGCATTCTCACACCTGCAGGAGCTTTGCACTAAAGAGCATTATTGAAGAATCATCATGCACAAACTCCTAATCCTCATTCATTAAGAGAGCTTCATTAACCAAAACTACTAAAAAAATATTATTATTTTGAATTTTATTCCAACATCTCTATGTTCTTCGACTTGAAAAGACATTCGTGATAGGAAGGAGTGGTAGGTTGGAAGCAATGGGTGACAAAAAACGTTTAAAAGGACTTGGTTCTGATGATGACACTTCGTCATTGGAATAAATTAGCATCTGCATTTGGAGAAATTCTAACTCATACTAGGCAGAAAGATTATCAAAATTGAAAAGCCACAAACTCACAGAAGTTGAAAATGAGAAAGCTGATTCCGAAGAAACAGAAGATAGATGGAGCACTGATAGGCAGATGAATAAAGGTATGAAAACAATGGGTAGGATTTCTCAAACAGGACACCAATGCTATCCCTTAGGCTTTAATAGTTTCCAGCAAGATGATTCAATGCTAACAACTTTAAAAGCTAAAATATTAATACCGTTAAAAAGACAAAAAGAACTAAATAATTGTCCTTCGCAAATTGATCAAATGATTATGCATTCCATGATTTCAAAAGATAATCATTAAAACAAAGCATGAACATAATATCAATCCATGTTACCTTCAGCTTCAGCAACTATCATCTCTACATCTTCCATGGTGACCAAGCCCGTCTCCAGAGCTTCCTTTTGCTCCTTCAATCATTTCAAAACGGAAGAAGAATTAGCTTCTGCAACTTCAAATACAGGATAAATACACGGAAGTAAAGACGATTTCAGCTTCATTAGGCAACGAAAAATAAAGAACAGTGGGAAGAGTGGATACTCGACGCCATTTCTTGAGTAGCTTCCGCTGTCGTTTGCCAGAGATGGAAACAGGTTGGTGCTTGTTCTTAAGCTTGCCGGTGTTAGGGTCGCCATGAAGCTTTCTCTTCCTCTCCGATAACAGGGCTCTCCTTTTCTTCTGCACCTCGTTGAATTTGGCCATTTTGGTTCTGCTTTCTGGCCGAAGAACTTCACAAACCCTAAACCCGTGAGTTCATTTAACTTCTCTGTCGGGTTGGTTGAACCGCTTCATGACCCTAATAAAAGAGATTACCGGATATTATAAAAATAATAAATATGAACTCATTTTCATTTATTAATGTTTTCTAAATAAGGAATTCAAAAATTGAGGCATTAATATGTCAATTAATACTTAAATCTCCAAGGCTGAGATAGCAAAGTTGGTTCAATTGGTAAGATTGTGAGTTTAAATATTACTCCTCCTGTTATATAAATATTTTTGTTAACATTCTTTGAGCTTGAAGCATACTATCCTAATGAATTTATGGAATCTATCACACTCAAATCCTTTTAATCCAGTACATATATATCTTTTTTAGTCGTTAAAGGAAATGCATTTCAAGTACACCAATTAGTAGGTCTGAGAGGATTATCCAACGTTGAATTTTTCCTTCTTGAAAGAATCCAAAAATGATTTAACTTAATTTCAGTATAAGTCATTCATATTCGATATATTTATATTGTATTTTTTAATAAAATAAATCAATATTTTTTATAAAAACAAGTAACACTATTTACACCAGCTATTAATATAAGAATTAAAGGCTAAATACGTTACTTTAAAATATTTATTTATATGTATCGTTAAATTATGTATAACTCTATAAGTCAAATAACTTAGTTTGAAGAAAAATAATAAATATAAATATTTTAAAATAATGAATTTAGCTTCTTTAATATCTTTATAAAAGTCACCCTACTTTTACAATACTTTTCAAGTTAGCCACTGAAGTTAGAATGTTAAAAACATTTGGGGGGTGTAAGAATAACCACCCATTCCAGAAGATTATGATGACGATCGGGCACTAATCAATAGAAACTGGCATATGCTTATATCTCATTCCAGTAAGAAGAATCTCTTACCAGAATGAGGATAGTTGATGGTTGATGCAGGAGGTTGAAGGCGGCTAAGTTATATAGCCAAGTAATGATTATTCAGTTTTTGCTCTAAAAAATGTTAAAAGGATATTATTATGCCTATTAATTGTAAAATGTATACTACTTATGTTACTATTAAATTTGCCACTCAAAATTACCTATGGTTTACACTGTACTCTTGTTTTAAACTTTTTAATAATTCCATAATTGAAATATTGATAAGCATTACTAAAATCAATATAAATATAAGAGTTACAATACATCATACCATGAAGTCATAATTTTTAATACTCATTTTTCAAGTTTCATATGGTATATGAATGTTCACAAAAAAGACTACAAATCATTATTAAGTTTTTTTTCAAGGTTCAATAAAATGCTCCATATACTGATAAAAAGGGTTGATAGTTTTAGTGCAGTATCTATGAATTGACTAAATTATATATTTTATATTTATATATTCATTAATTCAGAGAGAAAATGCACTACTGTAAATATAAAATTTATAATAAATCATTTTATTCATAAGAAATAAGTAATACAACTGATTTATAGGTTCCACGCGATGTATAAAAATTCATATAATTATGAAATGCATCATATTCAGATAAAAAAAGATAAAATGCATCATATTTATATACAAGAGTTGGAAATTGAACAAAACTATTTATGGTCTGACAATTTTTTTTACCATATCATAAATTCAAAGAGAGAAAGCATATGATACAAAAAGAATAATAATTGTTTGTGAAACACATACCCTAGTTGTATACTAATTAATTTTCGTATGAATATATTATACGCATTCACAAAACTATAGTGAATGTAAAAGATCTAAATAATGGAACTGTCCCATATGCACACAACAAAAGGTAACTTGAACAAACGAATATCAATTTTGCTGTTGAACACCAAATGACAAAACGAAGAAACCCAGCTCCTCCAACAGAGAAGGTACGGATACTAGAGGCATTTGGCCTCAATCTCTTCAAGAGTAAGGCCTTTGGTTTCTGGAATAACAAAGTATATAAAGACAAGAGAGCAAAGGCCAATCACACAAAATATGTAGAACAACATTCCAGCTCCCAGCAATGCCTGTCATGGAATTCACGGTTTCAGAGGCCGCAGAACCCAATATTCATACACAAATGTCAGGTACAAAATTCTATGGAAAGCTTGAAGGTTAAGTATTTTGAAAAGAAAGATCTAATTGAAAAGATTCACAGATATAAATATATATATATATATATGGCTATTAGAAGACTTGAGTATTGTCAGGGGCCTAATTGGAGTTAGTTTCCCCAAAGGGCTTTTCTACATTCACATGGTTCTGAAACTTGAGACTTTATGCTTAAGCAACCAAAGCCCCTCCCACTAAAACCAATGCCTAATAGTATCTGATTGAAAAGCTGAGTTTATGAAAACACGTCTAATGGTTAAAAATACTCAACTTCTGGATATGTTCACTTTCCAGAGATTTCCCAAATGTCAAGAGTATGAAGATGAATCGGTTAACTCAGAAGTATGTTTAGTTTTTGTTGTTTCATCTTAGTCAGATCATTTGGCCAAAAAAAATCTTATTCAGATAAGCTCTTTCGGTTCAACGATTGGCCTAATTTAACAGGATTCAGCCATTCACGAGCAACATGCTTCACAAGATTCATAGCTTGACACAAATGGTGTTGTTTAAAAGTTCTCTAATGGCTAAATCAAAGTTTGAAGCAAAAAAAGTTCCACTGAGATTTGAGAGGTGAAAATAACAATTTTATGCCTAAACTGTAAATAAGTTTGAATGATGCCTTTAATGTATCTTATAAATTTTGTTCTCACACTTTCCGTTGGCCATCACGTCTTGTCTCTAGATGTCCCTTAGGAATGCATTACCGAGGCAAGTATGTTAGAATTTTTCAAGAAAAAAGCACAAAACTAGTTCTTCCTGAGATTTGGCAATTGCCTTAAATGTGAGACATCTCAATGATGACAAAGCAACTTTAGAGCCATTCGCAAAATTAAATCTTATCACCTTTAATGGAGAAAAGGAAAAGGCAACGAGAGCATTAGCTCCAAAATTGACAAGTATTGCTATGCTAAGTCCTCTCCCTCTTAGGCGCAAAGGGAAAACCTCCGATATCATAAGCCACCCAATTGGACCAAAGGATATCTGCAAGTACACAATGAACTATGCAGTTATATGATGTACAGATATTAAAAGTCATATGAAACCCAGATGACTAAGTAGCAACGAGGATTCCAATACAATTCAAATTGCCTTTATGATAGAATGATTATAGAGAGGAATCACATCTCTTGAGTGGTTGGTGCAGGTTATAGAGTCCATAACCGTCAATCAACAGCTTCTTATACTGGGATTCACGCTAGGAAGAGAGGTTTAGACGTAGCACACAGCCTTTCTTAATTATTTTCCAAGCTGTTATAGAGACTGGTAACTATTGTTACCAGTGAAGTGAGTTCTTTGTTGGCATTCACGATCAACATTCGCGCTTCTCTCTATTTCTCTTCTTATTTATAATCTATAAGGATGATTGGAGATTATACAATCCTTAGCCATTAGCTAGCAGTGACTAACAGCTAGTTAATGATTTAAAAAAAAACCAGCATCCTCCTAACTTCACTTTCTCTACAACAGCTTACTTTTCTCTCAACAACTATTTCAATGTTCCCTGTATCAGCTACTGAAAACAGGGCTCAAAAAAACTGGAAGAGATAAGTTGCAACAAGAACTCTGTAGTTGAGATGCACGCATCTGCTTCCATTTTTTACCACTTCTACTTAAAGCTTGCATTTTTCATGAAGACATCTCTTTTGATTGCACCATAATATCATATTAAACAGCTTATTTTTAAAATTATTGGTTAAATTATAACGAATTTTTAAAATTATTGGTTAAATTATAACGAATCCAGGAATTCACTGAACAAAATCTTCTATTGAAAACTAAGTGGTTGCCAAAGATTAATTCCCAAGATGTTATATATATAATGTCCAAAATATCCCGCAATTTTTTTTTTCTTTGCTTTCAACCAACTTACCTTCCCGAAGTCTTAATTTAATCAGTCATCAACATAGTAATTATAAATAAGAGAAGTCACAGAATGAAAATTTGTAACAGGAATTGAATTGTAAAATAATATATATATATATATATGCATGTATGCATGCATGTACGTACGTATGTATATATAACATTTTTATGTACCTGATAACACCCCACATACAGCAGAAGACCAACTATCGCAATAGCCAATGCATCATTCAGGAACAAGTAATATGAACCCAGAAGGAACAAGGATATAACCTGCCAATCAGCAAAAACCGTTTGAGTCTTAAAAAGTAGATGGTTTCTAGCCTTTGAAAGTCTCATGCCTCAATAATTCCATTTCCTTTATTTATAGACAGTGTAATTGCAACCAAGCATAAGGGACTCGTCAATATATCCATGGCACTAACCATCCCTGAAACTCCTCCAAGCAGTAAAGGTCTCCTTCCAATACTATCCACAACGACAACAGCAGCAGCAGTCATAATTAACTACACAAACAAATAAAATGGAAACAGATCTAAGTGCCTTCACATGAGCATGTGATCGTAAAAAAAAAAAAAATCTGAAAATGGAAATGGGGTGGAAGAGAAAAGAATCATCATTTATCTTTCTTGTGGTTGAATATAGATGGTGAAAAGAACCAAGTCAATTGAGATCCAGCTAGATAGACTTTTACTTTACATTTCAGATACAAGCTTTAAGCAGAAAATATCTAATTCACCAATACAGCTTTATTATTACTTTTAAAATTTAAAAGAAGGAATAGTTAAAAAAATAAACCATAACATTAAAAAAACAAGGAGAATAAAAGGGAGAAAAATGACGAAAAATTTTGTCCCAGCATTCTTTCCTACTTTTGATTTCTGAACATGAATTTTGCATATACCTCCCCCAGCCCCCACATCCACAAAGAACCCAAGAACAAAGGAAAAAAAAACGCAAATCTAAAGCCTTTTATAACACCTTAAAAGAACTCAATAGCAAGTCAAATGCATAAAAATTCATATCTTATAGCAACACTTCATATATGGCTTAATAATTCATCATGCTGCAAGAAACTTTATGTACACACTACATGGGAATGTTAACAAAAGCACAAACAAAAAATATAATTTGAATTAACATGATAAAAGAGCAATACGTCTACCTTTAGTAAGGCAAGGAGAATAGAGACTCGGGTAGCATCATGGGCTGAACTGAATCCTGCACTCTACCAGTACCAGGTTGAATTGAATTACAGCACAAGAATAATACTATGATAACATTGTAAAAGAGGGTTCTTTGTTAATTTTCCCTGAGTTCACTCCAACTATATTGTCTTAATACCTGAAGGATTGATGCAGCGTAATAGAGGACGCTTGGTTGTCCAGTGATCTGTCATAAATTTCACATTATAAGGGCATCAATTGCGGGCATCTTCAATCGTTTGTATTCTGTTTCTTAAGAAATATAATTACCTGCTGAAACAAGAGCAGTCCTGCACCAATCACAACAGCTCTGAAGCATTTTCCTTGGAAAATCTCCGCCATCGTGACTTCTTTCTCTTCACCTACATAATAAAGCTCACCCATAATCTCATCAACTAGTTGAGGAGCTGAGTCACCAATAGCTGGACCCCTGAGACGGTACAAACAATGAATTGCAGCCTCTCTTAAATGTTGTCCATTTTCTTTTCCTTGTATTGCACGTAACAGTAGCCATCTAGGAGAATATGGAAGCCAACACATGCCAACTCCCATTATGACTGCTAATGGAGTACTAGCAATATACATATAGCGCCAGCCAGAAACCATGTCAACAAGAATACTACCAATCCCAAAGCCTGCCTGCAAAAGATTCTGGAAAGTTACCAAATGCAATGCAGGCAGATGTTTAGGAGTGGAAAAGGTCTATGTGACAAAATATAACACCCTAGATTCTAGAAAGATAAAAGGGAAGAAGGGATGATGCAAACCGTCATAAAAGGTAATAACATGGGCAAAAAAGAAGTGGTGAAGCAAACCAATATAAAAAGTAATGTCATGGGCAAAGTTCATTAAATCTTTAGATCAGGAAAAAAAATTGCAAAAGTCCAAAGGGAAAAGACAAAGAACTTACTATCATTCCAAGAACTATAAAGAACTCTTTGAGAGAAACTAATAGACCTCGTATCTGAGTTGGAGCTGTCTCAGAAATATATATTGGAGCAGCATGCATGGCCTAAAAGAGATGAAAAATTGCTTATCCTGCTTAGAATTACATAGACAGGATCAAAACATATGAACACATATTTAAATATTGTTCTCTATAAAATTTTGTTTTAGAAAAAGAAGTCTCATAGACGGCATTATGTTTACAGGGCAAGCCTATTCTCTGTATAACTTTTCTGAATAGTCAAATCACAATTTATGTTTTATATTGAAAACACTGCTAGAATATACCAATACCAATTGCCTGCGGAGGGGGGCGGGGATAAAAAGAAAGAACAATAACTCAAAATATCTGTATACATCTTTAGGGAAAAAACGGGATCTCATTTCTGTATGCTTTAAAAAGTACGATATCAATAGGATTCCACAGATGAGTATAATAGTTAAACTGTAACTTATATTTCAGAATGAAAACGATGTTAGATATGCATCTATATACGAAAAATTCTTCCAGACTTTTTTGTTCCAAGTTGCATGTTTACATTTCAGTCGAGAATAGTAACTGTGACATTTATGTAAAGGATCCCATATTTAGATGCTTAATGAAGTATTACACCTGGTACAGGACAAATGGAGAACCAAATTCTATTCAATTCATTCATGGCATGCATCTATCTCATCCTTTACACACACACTCTATTGAGGATGCATGTCATCTAACAAACTTCCTAATTCTGTTATTTCAATAGGATAATATTACAATAAATAAGAAATGGTAGTTAAGGTAACTGCAGTGGTTATGGCTTAGTCAGTTAATGGCAGTTGGTTCAGGTGTTACTCTGTTAATGACCATTGCCTTGTCTCTGTAAAAGGCAAAAGCGGTCCTCTAGGAATATGAGTGGAACGTGCCATCAACCCAAGGTTTGATGCAATGGAAGTATTCCAACCCTAAATATGCTACATGGGGACCCCCTTCTGCCATCTATGAGCAGATCCCGTAATTTCCCATTGCTTAGTTCTTTTGTTTTTTCATCTGATTCTTAAGGACAAGGATTGTTTTAAATGGAAGAATAATTGTAAATTTTTATTAGCCATTAGCAAAGGGATAGTGGCAAAATCAAAGTTAGTTCCTGATAACTAAGTATATAGACCCAATTGCTCTTAGCGGAATATATATAGGGGGTAGTTCGGGCATACTGTCCCTGTTTAAAAAGTAAAAGATCATTACAACAACAAGGTGCTATCTTTCTTCTCTCTCTATGACAAGCTTAGCATGCGATTGGTATGAGGGATAAAAGACCACATGTGCAAATACATTTTAGTATTTCTAATTTATCAAGTAACAAAGCAGCCATGAGCTTACAAGAATAATTTGATTTAAGAGAGGCGTACCATTCCAATCCCCATACCATACACAAAGCGTCCAATGACAACGATAGGAAAACCAACAGCTAGCGCAGTTATAAGTGCTCCAGTAAGAAAGAGAGATGCTGCCACAATCAATTCCCTCCTTCTACCTTCACATCCAATTTCTCACATAAAATATGCTAGGAAAGAAAAATAAGGAGAACGCATGTAGCGTTATTATTAAAATGGTCACATCACCTAAGAAGTCAGCAACATTGAAGGCCAGCACAGAGCCGGCCAATGCCCCATATAATGATCCACTAGTCTGCAAAAGTTACATTGCAATCAAAAGTAAGACATGAGTGTCAGTGACTCATTCTCAGTTGTATAAAATAAAATAATGAAAAAGAATATTGAATGGCAACAAGAGCGAAGGAAGAATCAAGCCACATCAATGGAAAGAACAAGCTCGGAGTCAACTTTTAACTTACAATGAGACCTATTCCAACAAAAGTCAAGTTGTACCATGATGTCCCACTTAAAGCTGGTGACTGCACGAAAATATAAACAATAGTTAAGTGAAGAGTGAGAAAGATTAATTTTGAATTCATATTAAGGCAATGAAACCCCGGTCCCCCCCCCCCCAAAAAAAATATATTGGTGCAAGTTCTCATAATCTCCATATATTACGTTATTCTTACATATTAGTAAACAGATAAATGAAATAGCATCTTTGCCAAGAAACTTCTAGCTAAAAAATAAGCTAAATCAACATGGAGGAAGAGGAAATACTACTTTAACACAATCAGCATTGTAAGAATAATTCTGATGATTTAACACAATCCGCATAGCTATAAATTGGTGCAAGTTCTCATAATCTCCATATATTATGTCATTCTTACATATTAGTAAACAGATAAACGAAATAGCATGCTTGCCAAGATACTTCAAGCTAAAAATAAAGCTAAATCAACTTGGAGGAAGAGCAAAATACTACTTTAACACAATCAGCATTGTAATATAATTCTGATTATTTTTCCAATTCCTATTGGTGTACATATGAAAAGTGCCTTTTCAAATTATCACTCAAAACTAGAGTGGGCAAAGGCTCCATTAACTTTGTTGGGGAAAAATAATAAAAATAAAAGTTCAATTTACTCTAGTCATTTTCCCTACTGATGTAGTATACATTACTTTTGCATATACAGATAACAGCAAAAATCTACTAGATCAGCATGCTTCCTGCCCACCATTTGGTGTTTAAATCTCTATGAATAAAAAAAATACTGACCCTAAGTTATATCCTTCTTTCTTTCCTTTTATTTTCTTTTTCTGTTTTTTTTTTCAAGAGAACTATGGCTATGGATGATTGTCCTATATCAATAAAAAGCACAGAGAATTAAAGATATATTTTACCAAATAAATGTTTTCAGGCACGTCGAAAAATCATCTAGTCATAGTAAAAGACCATACCTGGATAGAAATTGTAGCACATGATGTAGAACCAATGTCGTAGCCATAAAGTAGCCCTCCCAATGCAGGGAAAAGAAATCTGACATTTTAAATAAAACTCTGTTAAGAATGCTGGAAAAGGCTTCATAGAATTCTTTTATTTGCATCTATTCAACACACTTGACAGGAGCATGGAGCCAAGTATTTCAAGAGATATTTCTTCTCTTGCATATTTTACGGCATAGTTGGTTTTGTTGGCCTCTTTATGATGTTTGTGACTTTGGTTATACTCGGGGCACACTATTCTTAATAGGCAGAAAAGTTGGAAAACTTAATTACATTTATGCTGCCTTTCTTCTTTTGTTATAGTTTGCTACTTTTCTTCCTTTTATATTCTTACAGAAGCAGCCCCATATTCACTACTTGTACCTACCTTCCCCTAGTCCTCATCATAAAAAAAGTACAAGCATGAGAAAAGGAAAGCCCTTATATTAATACATAAAATATAGTTATTTTACTTCTTTGTTGGTCAATAGAAATCCAGTTTGAAACTACCTGTTTATTAGATGTAACAGCAAAATCATTTCCATTCACAGCAGATAAAACACATGAACCATTTGATACTAAAGCATCAAATGAAACAGCTCAGCTGAACATCATGAAACCATAAAGATATCATTAAATGAAGGAATTTAAACGATATTAAATAGCTCGCCATAGCTTCAAACCCTCTAATCGTGCAAATGTTTCCACCATAAGTTAGATCATTAACTGCAGACTTTAAATGTGACCACTATGGATTATTCAAATAATTGTCAAATGTACATGTTTGATCATAGTTTCATCCATAACTATCTACACAGAATGATAATAGCAATGCAGGATAATACATACGGAAGGATTGCAGCATAGACAGAATAGTTTTCAGGTCCATGAATCCTTTGAAGAAGAGGCTCCCGAACACCGCCATTATCATGAGATGATGCAATTTCCTAGTTAAAAAAGGAACATGTCTAACAAAATATGAAGAACAAAAGCCACATAAAGGCAACAATGACTTTGATTTTTATTGACAATAAAACAGCATGTGCCTTATGCACCTTTGCTTGTTCGTATTCAGTTTTCTGCTCAAAATTTCAATTCAAACATGAGATGGTCTCCAAATAGGCTAGTTGTCCGTACTTCAGTTTGACTAACTAGCACTTGGTCATTTTAAGATCGTAGATCTTTAATGATGGAAAAAAAGAAATTTGAAATGCAATTAATTTCTGCATTACTTTCTAAACATCCAGAAAGAGCACAAAATTACCGAATGACACGCATAAAACGAAGAAAAACAAAACCGAAGCGAGAAGCTATGGAGCTCATTTGACATTAAAAATAAATCTCTCTCTCTCTCTCTCTCTCTCTCTCACAGAGTATGATTCAGCACAAGTCATAATGAATGTAATAAACCAAAATTCATACTAGTTCCCAATTTTCACGCAACTAGTCCTCCAATCTAGTAGTTCAGGAACCAAACCAATCGACGAATATATAGGACACGAAAGATTCAAAAATAGAGTCGTTGCAGCAAGAGAGCATAGAAGAGGTGTGACACCTTGTCGCCAGAGGAGAAACCTTTGCAAGGGGTTTCAGACGCCATTGTTATCGACTACCAAAGGACGCGCACCGAAATTGGCTTATTATGAAGGAGGAGAGAGGAACATGTATCGATTATTTACGTAGAAGCCAATGGATAGACAAATCACAACTGGAATATTAATTGATCTTGTACCAGCGGTCCGCGGTCTTGTTGGCTGAGCCGTAAGGAACTCCATCCACCAATTGTCCCTCAATCATCACGTGTGTCTGCGATCCGGATTAATGTGGTGTCTGAAGAAGGAGAAATTTTAAAAATAATAATAATAATTGATCTTGGCAAAATTATAACTATGTTGATTCCTTTCCTATTTATTTGAAAAAATAATATATTACCTCTATTATCTGGAGAGGGTTGATTTCTTTTAATAATAAAAAACTAAATAAATTATTTAAAATTATTTATATATATTAGTTTTCTTCAAATTAATGTGTATGACTTATAAATTAATATATAATCTAATAGTATTTATAAATAATCACTTTAAATCAATTTATTTAGTTTCTTTTAAAGTTTTAAAAAAGCCAATTAAATTTTATATTTAAAATTGGAGAAAATAATAAAATATGAGTTTTCAAAACACTTCTTAGTCTTTATTTTATTATTTATTTTTAATATTTTTCTTTACATAAGTCATCCATTTTTTTAAAATGGTAAAATAATTCTAATTAATTGGAAATACATAATTTAATAAAATATCATTAAAAATTAAATATAAAAATCTGTTAGTCGTTAAATTACCAAAATCAAAATCAAAATAAGTTAAACCCATAACAAGGGACTAACTTAAACTAGTTTTAGTTCGTAGGAAAAAAAAATCCTTTAGGAGATAAGAATCCAAAAGTAATTCAAAATTAAAGTTTGGTTGTTTTAATTTAATATAGGGATTGATTAACTTTCACTTGTATTTATTAATATGAAATATATAACAAGTTACATAATTTATAGATTATAAACTATGTATTTAATAAAAAATAAATATTTTAAAAAATTAGAATATTTTTAACAAAATTTTTAAGAAGTAAAAACTCTTGAGAGAAAAAATACTAAAAGCCTCTAGAGATCACAGAAATAGAAGTATCAATATTTAAGAACATAGTATATTAAATTTCATATAAATGTATGGCATATTGGATATGCTTTAATTATAGAAATTACAAAATAATAGTAGGACCGTGAATTTAGAGGAGGGAAATACAAATAAGAATCTAGAGAGATGGGAAATGGTAGCCACACAATAAACGGAACCCCGTTTTGACCCCCAAAACCCATTCTCACGCAAGTCGAGACAAAATTCCTCTCACATAAAGTACCTAGGAATCTGTGTCCGTTTTCTCAACGGGTTTCCAAACGAAGCCAATGAACAGCTGAAGGATGTGGTTTAACCTTTTAGCATCATTGCGTGGGCCCCCAAAGCCAGGTCATAATTAAGGGTCTACACTTGGAAAAATGACCTTTAGTGAGAGTGTATTTTGAAAAATGAATTTTGGCTAAAATATACTTTTACTCCTTTATATTTACATTATATTTTATTTTAGTATTTTAAGTTTAAAAAATGTACTTTCAGTCACTCAAACTTAACGCCGTTAGTCTCTTAACGAAAATTGTTGACTCATCTAATTTAATTGATGAATATGCAATAAAACGTTGACAAAGCATACTCCCATTTTAATTTTAATTTAAAAATATAATAAATTTGATATTTTAAATTGTGTAAAATAAAAAGATTTAAAATAATATCGTTAAGTTTGATGAGTCAGCAATTTCCGTTAACAGAAACTAACGACATTAAGTTTGAGGGACTGGAAGTGCACTTTTTAAACTTAAAGGATTAAAGTGAAACCTGACGTAAAGATAAATGACTAAAAGTATATTTTAGTCATGAATTTTATCTAGAATGCATATATGCTCGGATAACCGTTGAAGAATTGACTTATGATGGGACAATAAAATAATAAAAACTAAAATTAAAAAAATATATGTAAATTGCATACATATATACTTATATCTTGTAAAGATAGAGACTTGAATAAAGCTTGCAATTGATTAACATTATATAAGCTAGCATATTGAGAGAAGAATGAAGAGCTAGCACACACTAGGCATCATCTCAGACAAAAGAGCACATTTTTCCTTC
>JANTPZ010006637.1:0-10496 GCA_025593235.1 Vachellia pachyceras | reverse complement strand
TGCCCTTACACTTTCTCTTAATGACCAAAATGCCCTTTCACAGTCTAACTTTTCATAATTTCCAATTTTGCCCTTGACCTTTTGGCCCTTGATCTTTTGGTTTCTGGCCCTTTGGACAACTTCCCAGGAGGTCACCCATCCTGGAATTTCTCCTGGGGTGAGCACGCTTAACTTTCATATTCCTACCAACTTCAATCCATCGGGCCAATTCTGATTCTGCGACTTTCAGCCTATAACTTTATTCCATTTATGAACTATCTATTCTTGAATTCCGTTTTGTTTCATTATCAACAGTTTAGCATTTATATCAGTTAGTAGAAAAATTATGGATATTACAGTAACCCTTTACCAATTACATCATATGCAACTCTTAGGTTTTATGGGATTCGATCATCATATAACCCAACATGTTCAATTCCATCTGATCCTTGACATCCAAAACCATTTTGATAATCAATTAAGTTAAAAAAATAATGAATATTGTGAGTAGAACCATTACTCACCATTACCTCACCAAGATGACTCAAAAGCATCCACTTTGGTGGAACGTACAACTGAGTAATTGAGGTTTTGACAATTATTAATTAATTATCGGCATTACAACTTAAGATTTCACTTGGAAGGTTTAATAGATTAATCTTATTCATACACAGTTTCTTATTGTATCTCATACAAAAGAACGTTTTCAAGCAATAAACTATCATGCGATGATCTAATCAAAACACACAATAAACGTGAGATAACATGGCTTGCCTAACCTAAAATCCTCCTAAGCCAATGAGAGGACTTCTACAAATGATAAAAGATTACATTGAGAGAAATCTCATTTGAATATACGAGAGGAGTAAGATGGGAAGAGAATGTACATCATGAATATATTTAGAGGAAGACACGACAGGCAAGCCATATTTAAATCTTTCAACCCTTTGTAAAACTAAAGCCATGCATGTTGTTTACCATACCCATACAAACAATCACAAGCAAATTACAAGAAGCAATAATTTGTACAATATAAATAATTCTTATTGTGTTCTGAATATATCGCACTGCCCAGAGTTAGTCATGTTGGGATTAGAACACATAAACGAAGCGGAAGAAACATTATTTTAAAAGTTTTCTAATCCCTTTTTTTTATCTATCAAAAACGTTTAGACAGAGTAGTTAGGATAGTACATTATATTTACAGTTCTTGAATTCGCAGCAAGCAATAATCTTTTAGCTGTTCTTGAAAATCTGATTTCTAAGAGCCAACATTCTTTGATTGCCTCCCTCTACTGGTATCCACATGAAAAGTCCCCAACAATGGTAGCGTGTTAGTGCCCTTAGTTTCACTCTCTCTCTAGAGTTTTAATGGCTCACTCGATCAAATTCGAATAATGCTCACTCTCTATTGCTCATGAGTCCTCTTATTTATTGAACTCATGAGTGTATCATAATTCAAGATTAATCTTTTATTAATCTTGATAAACATATAAAGATATTCAAGATTAACATTTATTAATCTTGAAAATATGAATCTCAAAAGATATTCAAGATTAATCTTGAATCTCCAAAAGATATTCAAGATTAATCTTTATTAATCTTAAAATTTGAGCTTAAAAGGATATTCAAGATTAATCTTTATTAATCTTGATATTCAATTTCTGAAATTCAAATTTGGGTTAATCTGATTTGATCAAATCATATCTATTAAATTAATCCAAACAATAAGCCAATCGATTTAATTTATCTTTATAAATTAAATCCAAATATAAATGTTAGTTATTTAATTTATCAAATAAATTAAATATTAAAACTAACGGGCAATAATATTATCTATATAATATTAATGTAATTTCAAATTTATATATAATATATAATTCAAAAAACCCTAGAATTAAAACATGTGTTGGGCTTGTTCTTGCATGCAACCCTATAAGCCCACATGAAGTTGGCAATGGGCTAAACTGAGTATTAGCCTATCGCAAGCGGCCTCTAGCAAGACATTACGACTACCCAAATTATATGGGGATCGTTAACATGACACAACCTTCATGCAACCATATCACATCCCTTTTGTCACACGATATCTCGATCAAGGATAAGGCATGGATGACGTTATCCTCCTATTCTTGACCATTACTTTCTCGATCCCTGAATAGTCTGATCTTAGAAACAAAAACTCCTTCATTATAGTATGGCCATACATTTCTCAGACTAACTCATCGAGAGGCCCAGTAATATCTCTCAACTAATACGAATGATAAATCCTATCTTGATCATTCACATTCCTCTACATGAAAGATCCCTAAGTTCAATCTTAGCCTTTATCATCACCCGGTCAAATGTGACTTTTGACTAAGTCAAAACTTAGCAACTCTTATGTAGGAATCCATGATCTTAGGTCAAAGGGCATGGTGATGTGATTACATATGAGATAAGCTAATGACTTAATCCATGCAGATTTCTCATAGCAGGTCGATCCATCACTTTGTACTCTTACAAGTGCCTATGACTTTGACTCGTATCTTTATACCTTATCAAAGTCATACTGGTCATACTTTATCTTTTCTCCAACATAGATAACCGAACAGAGACATTTAGGATAATGAAGCTGAACACTAAACAATTAACCTGAACACTGAACTATCTCCCTTTAGTTTACTTAGGGTTCTAACTGAACACTGAAGCTGCATGAGATTAGGCTATCTTTGGATCCAATAACACTTAACTAAATAATTTCCTTTTAGGGTAATACTCTACTTCTGTCTACTACCTTCTTCTATTTAACAATGCAACAACCATCAAACCTCATATAATATTATTCCTTTTTAGGGGTAATTTATAAATAATCTATGTTAATCTGATAACAAACCATATGACATGGATTTTTAGAATGAAAATGACCAAAATCCATTAAATAAGTAGTAAAAGTTTTCCTCATATTTAGAGCAATAAATCTGTTTCCAAAATCGTGCTCTAATATAAAAAATATAATACTCTTAATTTATACCATTTAACATATTCAACGCAAGAATTTAGCCATAACTTGTGAAAAATGAAGTTTGAAAATTTTTGTTTTTAAATTACTATTCATAGCTCTATAAAAATAACCTTAACTTTGAAAAATCATAATTAATTGTGGAAAAATTGAAATTGAGTGATTCTAAATTTTATGAAAATTTATTTGAATAAATTTGAGAGGAAAATAAATTCTGGATAGTATCAGTTGAAAATTGTGCCTAGATTTAATTTCAAAAGTTACTGTTTATTTGGTCATTTTCTATTTTTCAGTATTTTAGCCCAACTTTGGAAGGGCATATCTCTTAGCACGGTTAACGGATTTGGACAAATTACCACTTATTTTAAAGAGAAAAATCATATCTATTTGGTGGTAAAATCGCACATCCTAACTCACTCAAATATGTCTATACTAGTAGGTAAACTTTGAGTCTAATTTTATTGACTTTTATTCCCATTTGCTCGTACTTGGTCCAATTGAGGTGTGGTTGCTTTAACTTGCAATATTAATGCCCTTGAATCATTTTAAAGTATTCTAGCATGATTGAAAATAAAATCTCCTGCTACACATGCTATCAATTACAATCAATACATAATACCCTTGTCATGCATTTAAAATATAATACATGCTCAACTTACTTAACCTTGAAAATAAAATGCTATGCATACCTTATATGTTACACAACATAGCATAGAGACAAATCTTCATCATGTCATAATCTTATCAATCACACCATGGCATATTAACCAAATCATAGTAAAGCAAGTAATTATGCAACAAATACTATGAAATGTAATTAAAACAATAATTGCTAAGCTACCTCTTCTCCTTTCTTTTCTTGGTCTCTTGGGTGTCAAGTCCCTCCTTTCTAATCTCCAATGGTCCTAGATCACATCACATATTAATGAAGAACTCGTTAAGACCATTGATCACATCACTATTTCATAACTATCCTTAACTTGCTCTCTTTAACCTTAACTTTGCATCTTTGCTTCCTTAGGCTTAAAAATTTCTCTGACATGCTTCTCCCTTATAAATTTGCATATAATTTCATTTTTAATCTTAAATAATTCAAAATAAACTTCCTTCCCTTTCAACTACTCAAAACAAAAACTTAAGGGAGTTGTTGTGTACAAAATTCCAAAAATGCTTCTAAACTTGGTTTCTCACTTGTACCCTACAAAATTTTTCATTCTAAAACCAATGGAATCATCAAAATCATAAAAATCACATTATTTCTTCATGAACCAGGTCTGGACAAAAACCTGTAAATTTTTCAAAAATGGATTTTTCCAACATTGCTTTCTATGTACTTGCATAATCTTGTTTCTAATCCATTTCTTAACTATTATTTATCACAAAATCATTCATCCAAGATCAGTCCCAATTTGTGCAGCACCTCCCCTTATAGGGTTCCATGCCAAAAATTACAAGCTAGCTCAAATCAACTCAAACCAAACATCAACATGTAGTAAATCAAACATAGAGTTGATTTGAACACTTACCACTTCCAATTTTTGCTCCTCTTGATTTTCTCACTCTAGCCCCTTTCAAAACCCTCTCTTGAACTCTTCAATCATAGCACCATAGAGGAAAATAAACCGATCAAATGGAAGAACGAAGCTCATAGATCAATTCTAGGGAAGAAATCAAGTTTGAATCACCAACTTACCTTGAGATTTGCTTGATTTTTGCTCTTCCTTGTGCTCTCTCTTCCTCCATGGTTTTCTCTCTATTTTTACAGGTTGGAACACAAAAAATGGGTTGGAGAAATGAAGATGATGGCTTGAATGATAAGCCAAGAATGATCCAAGGGCTAAGAATAAATCTTGAAAAGTTATGTGATCCATGGCTTGTGTTTCACCACCACAACTAACATTTTTTGGCTTCTCATTGGTTGCAATAAATGAGCTGAAACTTGGCTAAAAAATCTGGTCACACAACCAAATGAGATTGGTAACCGATTTTCTTGATTCGGTATAACTTATACCAATAAAGTAACTTTATTCCGATAAATTTTTCCACTTGTTTGGGGACATTTATTCCTCTATTCTGATATTCAAATATGACTAAAACAAGTGGAAAGATGATCATCACAGTAATTCCTTTGGAAACTTTAAGTTTTCACAAAGTTATTTTATACTATCGCAATACCGATAAAACGACTTACCGTTAAACAACTATATTTTAGGACACCAAAAATTCCTAAAATTCTTACTGATATTCTCACCCTTTTTCTTTCCTCAAATTGCTTCTCTAAATGTCTTTAATTCAACTTTAAAGAAAACCCAATTTCCAGCGTTTTTCCGACTCTTTTTCCTTCCGATTCGAGAAATCGCCTTTCTCGTATTATGAGTAATAGTTTTATAAAATACAAAAAATTCAAACTATTTTTCCTTACCTTGAAACCAAATATTTGAGGCCTTCTAGTAATCCAAATAATTATTTTTGGCTAATTATAAAATGTCAAAATTAAATGATCTTTAAAATTTTCTAGCCATCAATATAGACCGATTTAGAAAAAACAAACACCTCTCATTTTGATCAGTAAATTTTTCTCTACCTTTTGGGCCTCTGTAAATTTTTCTGATATTTTGGTCAACATTGACTTGTTGACTTTGGTCAAATGACCAAAACGCCTTTGCACTTTCTCTTATTTACCATAATGCCCTTACTTTTCTTTCAAAATTCCTTTCTTACCTTTATTCTTTATATTTAATGACATTTGTGTCATTCCCATAAAGGTCACCAATCCTTCCATTTCTCTAGGCCTAGTACACTTAACTACGAAATTCTAATGGAATTCAATCCATTAGGGATAGGTTGACTGTGTTCTTTCCGTTCCATTTACTTCCTCTCTTTTTTTTATTACGTATCTCTAGACCTTAACTAAGCCTATGACTACCAGTTTGGCCTTTATTTCAAATTACAGTAAAATATGGATATCACACCTCCAACCTTATTTCCTCTTAAAGCATGCTAGATATTCACCCCCTTATCCATCCTTAATAGCATCCCATCAATAACCACATCCTCCTCTCCCAATATTACAAGAATCATTTTATAATCTTTAAATTGAGCATATCCTAAATTCATGTCCTTGTTTACAGCTGTAACCAAGAGCAGGGTTTTGTTTTCCTAGATGCTGTCGTAGCCATCTAAAAAACATGTCCACAAGGGCAATTATCCGCACCCTTATAAGGCATGTACACAATTAATCATTAACAATATTCATACACGCATGAATAGCTATTAGCACATTCCAATCAATAATTTTATGCTCAAAGGTTTCCATACAGTCAAAAGAATATTTTATCAAATGTATTTATGAACGTTGCCATTACAACACATCAATTTTATGACTCCAAACTTCACAATGCATTTTTAATACTATCAAGGAAAAGTTTATCAAATAATAATATTTTTATCACAATAAATTCAAAATCACTAACCAAACATGTCCCAAGCATGCATAATAAGTAAAAAGCGGTTACCTTTCATCTAGCATGGAAATATTATGGCAATAGCAAGCTCGTGCCCAGCACCAATAATTTCTTACAATTAATCTACACAATTACGCATTACCATATATTAGTTTATTTCTTTAATACTTTCTCATCTATTTTAATTTCATAAAAACTACAAATATTTACAAAAATCCTTAAAAATCTTAATTTCCTTTAAATCTCTAAATATTTCAAACTACTATTTTACTAAAATTTCAACTCCCAACTTCAAACTTTAATAACAAAACTAAATCATTATAAATTCACCATTACCTCCATAAACATTAATTAAAATATCGAAACCTTTAAAAAATTCTCTATTATTTTCAATAATCTCAAATAAACTATTTAATTAAAAAACTCTATACAAAATAAATGTTAAAAAATACCTCAGTTATCCAATAAATAAATCTTATCACATAGAACATGGCTATAAAAGTATATATATTATTATATTATTTTCTATAAATAAAACTCCCACTATACAAAAAATTAAAGACTAAAATATTCTCTAACTATTATGACATTACTACCATTAGATAGAGAAAGATATTTAGATTAACTTTCATAAAGAAACTATATTGAAAAGAAGTCATTTTACATAACTAAATGATCCCAAAAGCAAAACCTTTGAGCTAAAAAATTTCCTTTAAGCTCTTTTCTCTATCTCTTCCTCTCTTCTCTCTTTCCTCTCTCTTTCTCCGCTGCCTTTGCTTGTGTGCGTGTGTGATGTGGTGTTGGGGGTATATATAATGCCCCAACCATCTTAGGCATTAAATGCCCTCTGTACACGCGTTTGCTCAGTTTTTTTAGTCAAATGGAAGGCAGTGGAAATTGTAGAAATGGAAAACGGGGAAAACTACCACAAAAGACTCTAAAGAAAAGAAAATTACAGTATTGGCCCCTTTTTTTAATTAAATCTTAATATGAAAATTAAGATATTACACTTCCTACTTCACTAAAATTGAACATATAAACATGGAGATAAGATTCATAATATATAACTAAGGTATCAAAAATACCTGACAATCCATGCAAGCATATAAATAAATTAACCATGATTACCTCAACTCTAGGATACTTGTAAGCCCAAATCACAAAGCACAAACCACACTCAAACTAATCTACACAATAATGTAAATACAAACTCAATATATATATAAATTAAATATGATTATATACATTTAAAGTCTTGAAATAACTATTAAAAATTTATACTCCTAAATAGACTCCCAACTATTTGACTTAACTCAAGTCCAATTATTTCCATCAACCCAAATAATTCAATTAAAATGCAAATTAATTTCAATAACATAGAAAATCCAATTTAAAGTTTATTGTTTCAAACATAAAACTGTTAAACTATATATATATATATATATATTCTTAATCTTTTCAACATCATAAAATGATTAACACTTCAAAAATATCTTTAAGAGCAATAATAAATCATTCAACTCAAATCTACTTCTGCAAACAACCTAAGTAGAATAAATTATAAATTGTTTAAATAAAAAAATCTATTTTAAATTATAACAATAGTCAAATTATGAATCCAAATTAAGGAAAATTAATGACTATTTCCCCTCAATCTTTTATTAGAAGATATTGACAAAAGTCAATGTTTATCTCAAATCTTAACCCTAAATTTTCATATTATCAGTGTGATATTACTATCATTAGAAAGAAAAATTATTTAGAAAAGCTTTTATGAAGGAAATAAATTGAAAGGAAGTAGTTTTGATTGCCTAATTAATCCCATAACGAACTTCTACACCCAAAAGGAGCAGACGTTGCCGAGAGATAAAGAGGAAAGAGCGCTCTAAGCCTTTGTATGTATGTATGCATGCATGCTACGCCCACTTCGCACCATCCCCCTTTCTTTTTATAAACACACATACACACACCCCATTAAGGGGCCACGTACCCCCTTTTATAGATATAATTATGTGTGTGTATTGTATTATATTACATATATTATATTATTTTCTTTTATATATATAAACCATCGCACGGACTGCGCCCAACCTCCTGGCAGCCCACGGCCTACAATAAGGGTCGGAGGGGGGATGAATCAGAGCGACTTTGGCTGAATCTCAGTGGATTATGGCAGCAAGGTCACTCTGCCACTTTTTCCTTTTTTATTTTATGATTTCTTTAATTCAAAGGCCTAACATTAGGCTAAATTCCTTTTGACTCAAATGATTACCTAACAAATTATATTTAACAATTAAATCCCTTAAATAAATAATTATTTATTTATGATAATTAAATCCTCTAAATAAAAAAATTTAGGATGATACAGATAGACCCGAGTGTCATGACACATAAGCTGAACATCGACCATTCCTACAAGCCTGTCAAGCAAAAGTAACAAAAATTTGCTCATGAAAGAAATCGCATCGTCAACGAAAAAATTAAGAAGCTGATTAGCATAGGGTCTATCCGCAAAGTGCAGTACCTAAAAAGGTTAGTTAACTTAGTCATCGTGCCAAAGAAGAACTATAAACATCAGGTGTGCATTGATTTTACAAACATGAACAAAGTATGCCTAAAAGATCCATTTCCACTTCCTCATGTAGATTCGTTAATTGATGCTACATCCGATTATAAGTTGATGGCCTTCATGGAAGCTTTTTCTGGATGCAACTAGATCTAAATGTATACAAAAAGTCAAGAAAAGACACCCTTTATAACAAGATGTGGCAATTATTGTTACAAAGTAATGCCATTTGGTCTGAAGAATGCAAGTGTTACGTATCATAAACTGGTCCATCGAATGTTTGCAGAGCACTTGGGGAAGACGATGGAGGTGTACATCAATGACATATTGTACAAGTCCTTAAAGGCTGACGACCATGTGACATATTTCGAGTAGGCCTCCAGAAGTACAATATGAAGATATACTCGGTGATATCCGCATATTTCTGTAATCTGAAATAAATGCCAAACCGGTAGTTATGGGTTAAATTAAGTCCAAAGATGGAAAATATAGAAAAAGATGAAGGTAATGGACGGGAAAGACAACGGTCAACCTAACCCTGATGGATTGAATTGTATAAGAACTTCGCAGTTAAGTGTGCTTGCCCTAGAGAAATGAATAATGGGTGATCTCCTTGGGAAGGACCCAAATGTCATTAAACATAAAGGAAAAGTGCAAGAATGGAATTTTGAAAGAAAAAGGTAAAAATGGAAGGCTAAAATGTAAAGGGCAATATGGTAAATAAGGAAAAGTGTAAGAGAATTTTGGTCATTTGACCAAAGTCAAAGGTCAAAAGTTGACCAAAATATCAGAAAAATTTATAGAGGCCTAAAAGATAGAGCATAACTCAATTATCAAAACAGTGTGTGACAGATTTTTCAAATTCGGCCTAGATTTCTGTGTGGAGAATTTTAAAAGTCAGATGGCTGAAAATAATTATTTGAGGTATCAAGAGACCTCAAACATCTGAGTTCAGGGCATAGAAAAATAATATGAATTTCTTAGTATTTTATAAAATTATTGCCAATAATGTGTTACAAACGATTTCCCGAATCGAATGGAAAAGACTAGAAACCCTGAAAAAATGGGATTTTCTTTGAAAATTAATTACAAAAATTAGGGGAAGTAATTTGAGGAAAGGAAAAGGATTAGAGTATCGGTGAAAATTCTAGAATTTTTTCATGGCCTAAAACCTAGTTGCTCGACGATAGGCTGTTTTTCAGTGTTTCGACAGTGTAAAGTGAGCCTGTTGAAATTTGAGGATTTCTAGGGGCATTATGGGGACAAATATTTTTTCATATGAGTAAGTGATTTTTGGAGATTAAAAGAGAATTAAAAGATCTCCAAAAAAGCAGAAAAAGTTATCGGAATAAAGTTATTTTTACCGGTATAAGTTGTAACTGGATAGCACCAACTTGGTTTGTGTAACTAAGCTTCCAACTACTAGTTACACACCTTTTATGTGGAAAAATGAGAGCCAAGAAAATGATGTAATGATGGTGGTTTA
>JANTPZ010006630.1:0-11414 GCA_025593235.1 Vachellia pachyceras | reverse complement strand
GGCCACGCTTGAGGCGTTCTCGCTATGGTATGTGAAAACTCCCATGGTGATTGATTGATGGTATGGCAGAGAATGAAGAACTAAACTGACAATATGGGAGGGTTTCCGAGAAGAATGAGGTTATTGTGTGGTTTGAGAGGCAAGAGTGTGCTTGTATTTATAGCCGATATGGACAAGTGTGAGGGCCTATTTAGTTATTGATGAGTTCATATTTTTCAAATCTCTAGTCTTTTTATATTTTGGGATGATATGACTATACGAGTTCTTTAATTTTCCTTACAGCATCAGTCAAATATGGCGATTTGATAGTGGTCAAACGAAGCAGCCTTCTTAGAAAGATGGCGTTATCCGCTTCAGATCGAAAATAGATTGTCAAGCAGGAAAAGAATAAATAAATAAATTAAAACACAGGAATGGGGCAAAAACCTTAACAATGAACTGGTATAAATTTGCTTGCGAGAATTTCCTTTCGTACTGATTAAGACGCTAATCCCTTGAGATGAATCATGCTTGAAGGGCCCTCAAGGTTTTGCCTTGCCCTTTTTAATTTTCCTTTGCTAACAAAAATAAAAGAACCCATGCCTGTCTTTTTCTTCTTTTTTCTTCCCAGTTTTCTTTTCATCCAAGTATGGAGTAAATGATTTGAATTTGGGACTCGTAGCCAGTTTCACCATATTATATAGCCAGTAAGAAGCAAGATTATAGTTAAAGTGTGTAGCTTAATTACAAGAAATCAATAGCCAAATGATGGGTTGATAAGCAGCAAGACCAATACAATCCTGTTTCTCAAGCAGTGGCAGACTCAAAACCTAATTCGGGGGTACAAACTATTTTTTGAGAAGATAAGTGAGACTTATTCTTAATATCTTTTGAGAAAAATTTGACAAAAATTTAAATGATTCAAAATTAGTAAATAAATGTGTGAAAAATAAATCACATAATACTAATATATAGTTAATTTTCTATAAGTTAAGGATGCAGCTGATCTGCTGAAGACAACTTGGATCCTCCCTTATTCACAAGTCAGACTCAATAGTTTATTATGTTCGTTCGTATGCATCAATTTCATACAAGCACTTTCATTTCAGGGTCAGTGACATCTCTCATGTTATGAAAATTAGTTAAAAAAAAAGGTGGAAGTATACAACGACAAATTTTAATGCAAGAAATGGCATCAACTACATACTACTCTTTTTTTTTTTGGAACATTCTGGTGATTACGTCCCTTTTTAAAACCCATTCATGTTTGACTGTACAACATCGAGCTCCAGAATGCAAGAGATTTTTATTTGGAATTTCCAGTCTGCACATTACTGTATTCCTCCCTTTGTGCCTGTTTGAGGTCAGCTAGAAAGCAATTTTATATTGTAAGAGATGAGTATGTTAAAAGAAATTGGGTTTCGTAAAAATGACAATGACAGTGATTTTGTTTTTTAGTGAACCCAAATAGACAGTCAGTTGACAATGGAGCCATCAGTCATTTCCCTCGGCAACCATCCACACAACTGATGTTGTAAAATAGGAATAAAAGGTAGGACGATAAGAATTTAAATTTTAATTTATTATGCAGTAGGAAGTTAACCTTTTTCAATTAAACCCATTCGTACTTGTATTTAAGTGTGAATTCGTTTGAAAACGTCGTACTTTTACATAAATCAAGATAAATATGTGAAGGAGATTATCTTTTTACATAAAAACACTGTTGAACGTACAATAACTTTTGGAAATGTTACTTAAAAGAATCCCAGTGCATTATTACATCTCTTCCTCTGCTCACGGTCGAGCCATCAATCTGTTTTTCTTTGTCCTTTTTTGGGCAAACATCCATAGAATGGATAGCACTAAACAGCCAGTTCACCTTAATTTGTTGGGATAAGATAAACAAGTCTCTAAATTTCAAAGAAAATTACACAACGCCAATAATAATGAGGCACAAAAAGGGCAGAGTTATTCCGCCACCGTAACGAAAGATTGTCCCGACCGGGGAAATATGGAAGTAACCCCAATTATATGGTGATTATTCTGTGGCTTACACTAAACAATTTAAAGGCGGCGTCAGAACCTGTGGCTCTAGCGTTATTTTCTCACCTCAATAAACACTCAATCGGACTCAACCATACAATATCAAATTGAATGCAGCTCTATTCAATATTCATCATCAAAGACTTGCTTACATTTATCTACATTGGCATTTGACCATATTCTGAAAATGGAAACTGAGAGTTCAACTGGTAACAGTAAAGGACGACCCATGTAAGACTAAAATAGGTAAAAGCATATCAGCGCAGAGGCTCTAATAATTTACGCGCCCAAGGTCGTCGTCACACAAATTTTATTCCGATTCGCTAAGAGCAACAACTAGCATAGCCATAGTTCACCAGCGGAATTACAAAGGTTGCTTCCATCTTATGCTTTATAAACTAGACAGATAGTAGATACATACACTTCCTTGGGATCTAGCTACCATCACTCCGTAACAATCTGAATCAACTCCTTCCTCGTGTTTATAGAGATCCTGCTCCTACTCCATTAATGGCTCTACCAGCTGCAATTCCAATCACAAGTCATCGTCATCCAGAACAGTAGACATCAACAACCCTTGCACGAACTCAAACCTCCGAGTTTTCTCTTGCTTATCCTTGTCTGATAGCTGCAGCTGTTGGGGTTTCCTGTAACCATACACTACCGTCAGACTATAATGTGCTTGTTTGGGAACTTCATCCCCCAATTGGAACACGTAAACCGAGATAAAACCATCTCAAAATCTATAAAAACTACCTTAAAATCCACAAAACCAATGAAACTCCTTTCTCCCAACGGAGTTCAAAATGAAACTCCTTTCTCCCAACGGAGTTCCCAAACACACAAAATCTTTAAACTAATGAACTTTTGAGTTCAAAATGCATTTTAAACCCCAAAAAGTTGTTGCCAAACAATTTGAATAGCATAAAAGTTTTGGTATAGTAATGTCGTAGAAAAAGAAACACCGATTCCACAGTTTGAAAATAATCAAAATGCCAGAACGATCGTTCCAAGTTTCTGTGGAAACCACGCATCACAGATTGAAGAAAAAAGGGAAAAGAAAAGATATTCCAACGTAGCATGACGTAGTTCTAGTTTTTGAAACCCACACGCGCACTAAAACACAATGAGGATGATCATTTTACATCCAAATTCCTAAACAAGGAACTTTTGCATCACTCCTACAATACATAATTAGCTTTCACCATTTACTTTTCTTTTTTTTTTTTTTGTGACAAGCTTTCATCATTTACTTAGAAACATAAAATTGCAACAAACTTAAACCCCATAAACGTTGTAGCATCTGCACAATCAACCATGAAACATCTTAACATACCAAACAATTAAAAGTACACATTTTCTTTTCATTTCTCATACAAAGCCAAAGAATAATTAAACAACGATCCCCACCTTTCCAAGAAATCATCTTTTGAGCTTCCCTTCACTAGGGTAGTTTCAACTGATGGACAAGGTTGTGAACTAACGGATTCATCAGCAACAGCAGGGTTATAAATAAATGATGAAAGCAGAGGATCGGGCTCTGAATTGGAGGAAGCTGCATATGAAGAACCTCCAAAAAGAGATTGCAATGCTCCTTCTCGCAATTCTCTTCTCAATAGTGAAAGTGTTGAACTAGAGCCTCCTTTCCTATACCTCCTCTTGCGCTCCACGTAATTTCTGGTTAAGGAATAACAGTGAAGTCTGACACAATCATAGAAACTAAGGCAGTAAACAAACACATTGAACCATAGGATTAAGTATCTCTTCATGCGATGCAAAGACAGAAAATTATAACTGTTAACCAGAGGCTCTGAGATGGTCTCCCTGCGTACTTTAGACTCAGTGACAACAAGTATCAAAAGGAACTGAAAATAAAGAACATACTAACAGGTCCACAATCAATTGCTAGGGAGTCAAGACGTGCACCAGAATAACAGGCTTACACACACCATAATAAGACACAATAAACAGGATTAATAAGATAAGCAAGCAACAGAACAATTATAAAATAGTTACTAAACAGAAACATGCTTTAAGCATACGATATCAAAACAGGCTATCTCAGAGCCCTATTAGTAAGGGGGAGATAATGTAAATAATGATATTTCTATCATCCAACAACTCACGCCAAACACAAATTCATGGCATCTCCACATCATATCAGCATCCAATTTTCAAATTCCATTGTTGTTCAACAGTTTCAAATACCTCCTTAAAATTTTCCAATAACTTGAGCAGAATAAAACCTTTGTGCAGAAAAGATCATTTTTCCCCTTCAAATAGATCGCCAAAGCCATATGAATATACCAATGCATGCATGACGAGCATGAAAAAGTTCATGTACGGAAAAGATGACATAAGCAAAACATTAAACAAGGCCGACTTGGCAAAAGGATATCTTTAAGAAATTTCCATGTTGCATGGTAATATGGCCAGCAAGATCCGTTCCAACCCTTTTACCGCAAACTGGACATACCTGAGGATAGGCAGTGCCGAATAATAAATCATGGTTAGCAGATGAACAACAAGACAAAGGCCATAACACTTCAAGTGATAAATCGTACATAGAAAGAATGAAAAAAACTTCATCCTACTTAAATAGAAGTAAGAAACATTCAATCAAACAAGTTCCCATATTCTCTACCAAGTTGGGTCTAACCAATCTCTGATCTAAGAATCCATACTCACTAAAACCTCATTTGTACTCTACAAAAGTCAGATAGACACTCCAAAACTTCACTTTTTTTGTGGAAGGTTATAAAGAGATTGTCACAAATCAATAGCATCCCGAACGCATAATTTTAGCAGCAAGATATTTCTCTTTTCCGAACGAAAGCATAACTGGAGTTGCATTTTTATTCGAAAATAGGATACATAACTGCAGTTGCATTTTTATTCGACAATAGCACACATAACTACATTAAAATATACATAAAAGAACTAAAAAGAGGAGGAACTATAGATTGACGCGAACTGGAATTTGTCAAAAACGCTATTGGTAATCAATAAAAAAGGTCAAAGATAATAATCAAATTGCAAATTAAATTAAAAGAGGGAAAAAGGGCAAGTGCTCAATCAGGATGCTTAAAAATGGAAGTAAAACGAAATATAAACGGATACCCCATTCTTAGCTTCCAAAGGATGCTCCTCATCAATGTGACAGCAAAGCCCAACTACGTCGTAATCCTCAGCACAGAAAGGACACAGAAATTCCGCCCGCAAATCATCGTCTCCCTCCAAATCTTCATACCCACCAAGGTACAGATCTGCTCCAACACCCATCCAACTCGTTCAATAAATCCAGACAACCATAATCCCCTCACAGTTTCCCGCAGTTTCTGGGGAAACAAGAAGGAACGGTACGGAACGAAAATTTCCAAGAAACAAAGGACAAGAAACGAAAACGAAAACGAACCGGATCGAGATTGATAGCGGCGAGAGGAAGCTGAGAGACGAGCAGAAATCCAGGAATCGGAGTCCATTATGACACAAGGCGATCGGGAAGGGAAGAGGTGAAAAAGATCCTTGTTGGACGCGACAGGGGCAGTTTAGCAGCTTAGATGAAGAACTTAGATGGAGAATGGAAGAGTGAGCGAGCGAGCGATAAAACCCTAAGGAAGTAATAGAGCAGAGCGAGGAAGGAGGCAGCCAGAAGTCTACGAACAGGAAGCGAGAGGACAGATACCCTCTACACTCTTTATCGACAGACTCCCTGGTCGAGGGTGGCTGGATGTCCTCTCCTTTTATGAAGACAAAACTTCCGTCAATTACCCACTTTTTCTTTCAAATTCCCAACATGTCCTAACGACTTTTTCCTTACGACCACTGGAATATTCTGACGCGGGAATTCTCGTTCCCAGACAAGTATGTTGTTTAAATAAATCAATGCAAACCAAGACGTGTTGCTCTCGTAGCTCAGTTGGTTAGAGCACCCGTTTAGTAAGCGGGAGGTCTTGAGTTCGACTCTCAACGAGAGCAATTGCGTGACGAAAAAACTTACAACAAATTTTTTTCAAGCTCTGTTTGTGCCTGTCTGATGGCCCAATTAACAGCTCAAAGTTTGCACGCGAAAGTTATTGGCCCAAAACACTTGTAGCAGGCTCACGTCCTAATTCCAACCTAGCTCTGGAATTTTATGCATGTTTGGTATAGTGGAATTGAGAGGTGGAAATGGAATTCATTTCCTTTGTTTGGTATGGTGGAATTAGAAATGAAAATGGAATTCAAAATGTGTAAAAATGAATTCCATGATGTAACCCATGGAATTGTATTCAATTTTATGGAATTGATTTTTTGACTCCTCATTTTTTTCCATTTTCATCTCCATTTCCATCCTCATTTCCATTTCTATTCCATCTCCATCTCCATTTCCATTTCCATCAAAATGAATTTCAGCGTACCAAACGAGCCGTGGACCAACTGATCCGATGGGTTCCATTTAATTTCTGAGAAAACAAACCCTTGGTTCTTTAAATGTGAGCAAAACTTAACGTGTAAGCGGACTTGCATAGAGGAGAGATAATAAAGAGTATCAAGGGATTATTGGGTTTCAAAGGAACATGAATGAAGTTTGATGGAAATGTTAGATGCCATATTAACCTTCATTTACTTGAACAGAATTCCCACAGATTAACAGCTCGACCACTTTTTTTTGTAAACTTCAAATTCAAATGGTTAGCCCCTCTATTCACGGAACTATTTATAGCCAATCATTCTGTAAGATTATTGAAAGAATGAAAAGAAACACTACAAAAACAAGCAGGAGTTCTTAATCTGCCTAAACTCTGTCTGTATTCGCTACATGTCAGGTACAGCGGCTCCGTTTGGATAGCCCGTTGGGAAAACGGACACAGATTCCGAGGTAGTTTATGTGAGAGGAAAAGTGTCTCGGTAAGCGCATCCATTGGCAAAACGGGTAAAACAAACGGAGCCAATACATGTCTGAAATACCGTAAGGATTTAGGATTTAATGCAAAGCTAAAATAAACTTTTAGGGGGGGAAACAAACATGTTCATGGTTCACTAATCAATGAAGAATGGAGATATAATAAGAGAATCATTCTTTGAGGTCTCACCTTCCTTTTTATCTCCTCAGTTCTGGGGTGATCAACTAAGCTCAGTTGCTGCTAAACAGGAAGGGGGAAGTAACTTCAAACATTACTGCATCACAAGCAAAAAATCAACAAACCATGGCCATACATATCAACCCCAACGTGGCGATGAGGCACAAGTGTACGCTGCAAACCCACTATAACCATTGCCCTTGGACTTGGCTGTGACACAAATTGGAGAAAGCCAATGAATATGGACAGAATATATTACTGAATTAGCAAAAACGGCAGAAATTTTTTTTTTTGGCAAATGATGAATATCCTCCTATTAAAAGTAATCATGTTTAAAGTATTATCGAGTGTTATATGTAATCACACCTCTCTTGACGGGGATTCAAAGTTTGGACCTTGATTTTCCTCACTGTAAGGGATTACGCGAAGGGGAAGATAGAGTGAAACAGCGTATTAAAGCCAGCCGGTTGAGTTCATAGCTAGCATTGAAGCCTATTGTTTTGTTTTAAAAAATGAAGGGCCAAGCGAAAAATGGACTGTATGGATTGGACTTGTTATTAAACAAGGCCATCAAATTCCATGCTCCCGTTCCCCTTGTTTTGGGTCTCAGCTTCCCTTCTGATGATCACTTCAACTCTACGAACCCTTTCCTCTTTCTTTTTCTTTTATTGCGGCCATCAACTCCAACCATTATCCTTAATGGCGAATTTTGTTAGCCAACTAAAGTTGAAGATCTTCTTAATTAATTTAGTACAGTCGGATCCTGATTTACATTTTCGACAAAAAAATAAACTCAACTCATATTCCTGCCCCCAACCCCAAAAAATATAATCTTTAATTATATACTGATATACCTGTGTGTGTGATAGAATCTATTAAAAAGATACATAGTTTATAAATTATGAATTAGGACTGAATGCGATCTATATTTTGAACCCAATAGAAAGCGCAAGATCTGGAGGTTAAAAAAAAAGAAGCTAACATGTTATTTTTTCGTAATTCACCATTAGTACGTATAATGTCTATATATATATATATATAGGCTAACAAGCTGAATCAAGATTAATTTTGTTAGGATAGAGTAAAAATAAAGTCTACTTCTAATAAGAAAAAGGTTATTCTAACAGTAGGAGGTCCAGTTCTGCGATCGCTATCAGTAAATGTTCCTGCTAATTAAAAAAAAGGATTTGTTACATGTGATACATGTTTTAATTAACTGATAATCCATAATCATAATCCTAAATATTTTATGAAAAACTAACCCATTTTAGAGATTGTTTGGATGTCTAGTTGAAAATAACTTTTACAGATTCCGAGGCAAAACCTAGGTTTTGAAGAATAGATTTTGGAAAATAGCTTTTATATATTCCGAGGCAAAATCTAGGTTTTGAAAAGTGATTTATGTTTGAAAAGTTATTAGCTTTTACGGATTTCGAGTCAAAAAAGTGGGTAGGAAAGAAGAAAGTAGGAAAGCGAAAAGAGGAAAAAGTGGGAAAGAGAAAACCTAGGTTTCAAACTGAGGTTTTGTAACTAAAATAGCTTTTGGGAAAAAAATTTCGTTTGGACAAAACCTAGATTTTGAAACTAAATCTAGATCTTTTCTGTTTTCAAACAAGCTCTTAAACAAGTCACGGGAATGAGGTGAAACAAGGACACGTGTGAGACGGTACGCACATGACAGTGAACTTCATACGATAGGTTTATTTGTTGGAGTGTTTGAAAAAGTCAAACACATGTTTAACATTATTTTTCTGCTAAACATCAGAATACCCTCCACATATTTACCTCAATTTATGTAAAAATAATTCTTTATCGTGTTTTCAATGGGGGCAAAATGCAATGAATATATATATATATATATATGTTTGTGCATGGTGTTTGACTTTAAAGCAATGATTGTATACCTGTGCTTCTGCTGCACACGCATTATTGAAGATGGTAGCTCGCAAACGAACTGGACGGACTCCATCGACACGTTGCATAGTCACCGCGAGCCAGCCCACAACGTTGTCGTACAAACTCATCAATGCAAGCATATCCCCAGAAGTACCGACAACAACTTTGTATCAAAAAAAAAACGAGATGTACCGACAACAACTGAAGTAATTGTGGAGAAAAAATGACACGCTTCGAGTTTCAATCTCAATCAATATATGCTTTCCGATTACATTGGTGTAAGGATGGTTTTATTTATTTCTATTTATAAATAACAACATTAAACTTTTTTTAATGCGAATTTACCAATATTTCCTTCATTTTTTTATGTAAATTTTACTATCATGTGTTATAATAAATATCTTAAATTTCACAATGGAATTAATAAAGTTTAGGGTTTATCTTTAGTTGTATGAAATATGCCGGAGATAACTCAAAACTAAAACCTACTATCCTTAATAAAATATTCAATTGACATTTTTATAAATATTAAGAAAATTAAATACATTATTAAAAAGTATTTATTTATATCATTATATGATATATCAATTTATAAATCAAACAACTTAGTTTTGAGGAAAAACAATAAATATAACTAACCAATTTAAACTAATGTATTCAGTTTTATTAATTTTTTAAAAAACAAACGAATCTTATATAAAAGATTGGAAGTGTGATGATGTGAATAACATGGGATGTATGAGAAAGGGGCATACAACAATAGTTGCTCCCAGCCCTACCCCCTTCCTTAGTTTGTACCTTGTCTAACTTCCTCACTATCATTCAATTACGGGTTGTTTGGTATGGTGGAAATCACCCCCAATGGCTTCCATCACATGACCCATAGAATTGTTCAAAATTCCATGAAATTCCAGGTATGCCCCCATTGTTCTTCATCTTCAGACGCCAACGAGCACAGTTGCCAGAAAGCACCAACTACCGCCAGCGAGCACAGGTGCTAGAGAGCAATTCATAAGGTCTGGAGCAGCTCAGAAGGTATGGACCACGTATGCCGACTGCATTACCGGCGAAGGAGTCGGAAGGTCTGGAGCACAAACCATTGCTCGGAAGGATTGGAGAACAAACGATTGACACCCACTAACGACGACACCCACGGACGGCGACTTCATCCCCGATGACCATCTTTCATTTGATGAACCTAGATGCTCTCAATCTCTAGACGGCGACACCCATCAACGGCAACTCCAACAGAAGACTACATAAGTGGGACTCTATCCTCAAAGGCGACTCCATCCCCGGGTTCATGCCGACCACTGCATAAGCTAGAGAAAGCGAGCAGCACCTTGCACAGTTGGGCGAAAGTGAAGAAGCGAAGAAATTTTTTAAAATTTTTTTAATTTTAAAAGGGCATTTTAGTCTTTTTATGTAAAAACTATATTCCATTTCTATAGCATACCAAACGTACTTTTAAATTCAATTTCCATCTCCATCTCCATTTCCATATCCATTTCTATATCTTTAAAATGAATTCTGTATACCAAAAGAGCCATTAGGTTCTTACTTCCATCATCATCCTTCCAACTTCTACTTCTTTTGTTATTATCTTTTAATGATACGGGAAACAATCATGTTGGATGTATAGTTGTAGATCAAATACCATGCATCCGTTCTTAAATACAAGAGTTAAACAATACATATTTATTTTGATCTTAAATACAAAACATCGACTTACTTTATATTCCAACCTCTCAGTTTTTTTTCAAAGTACATATCTTCTTGATTATTGTGCATGGTAAAGGAATTTTCATAAAGAGATTGTTACAATATACATGATTATAAAGGTTATTTTAGAAAAATCGATACCTATATATTATAAAAGTAAGTAGCTAATTCTCTAAAAAATGTATGGAATGGAAGAGGATGGTGATGGAAGAAGTAGGAATTAATTAATATGTGAGGGGATATATTATTATTATTAATTCCAAATTAACAACTCAGCTCCGGAGGGTGTATATATGTGCTCCATGATGAGGAGGGGTTTTTACTAGTGAAGGCTTCAACTTAGGTTGAGGTTGCTTAATATTAATTGGTTGTTCCATTAAGCCCCGCAGCCCTGTCTCTCACGTCACCAACAAATTCTGCTTTCTCATATACGAACTCGTCAAACCATTTCATTCCCACCAATCGCTTCGATTTCCATTACATATTTACATCAAAGGCACCAAAATGTCTCTCCCGTATATAAATATATATATATATATATATCCCATCTACACATACGGTGAATCTTGTTCAAGAATCTGCAAGGAGAGGAAGTCACATCAGTAGTTTTTTAATTTTTTATATATAAATGTATATTTCTCTCGTGTAGAATGTCATTTTCTTTTAAACCGTGTGTGTAAAGAGTTGGTAAAACGGGTTGGGTCCGCGGGC
>JANTPZ010006629.1:0-20576 GCA_025593235.1 Vachellia pachyceras | reverse complement strand
GCTTGTGGAAGTGCAGGACTGGTACCGATATTGATCATTTGAGAGGCAGCTTTTATACCCCGAGGCACAAAATGCAAGAAATGGCATCCTTCGCCAAATGAACAACCAGAGGTGCTGTATAAAGATGAAACGAAACCAGATGTCATCATTTAATAATAAAACAAACAAGGTCATTATATAGCAGTACAAATTGAAATCATATCTGCATAATTATAATAAAAAAATCAAGTGAGGATCCATGTTAAATAATTAATGTCATCACTCATCATTGGGTAATATAAAAGAAAAAGGTCCCCATAAGCTGGCATCCTTGTAAAAATGAAGAATCTCTAAGCATCCATATCCATGAAATCATAAAATGTTGCATTGTTTCACAGCAAATCATGAACAGCACGACAAAGCATAAATAAAATACCACATCCAGTCTTTAATATCAAGCTAGACAACTAATTTGTGAATACTAGGTGTGAAGCTATACAATGAATTGTTTATCTTATTCATGACTAGAGGAATACATATATACACAAGGTAGGAGCCTCAGAATTAAATGACACTTAATGACTAATATCTCCCAAGAATAATATCTGATCCTCTAAGGATAATATTTGATTCTATACAAATTACATTAATTATAATATCTTTACACTCCCTCTCAAGTTGGAGCATAAATGTTAGTCATACCCAACTTGTTACAAAGACAATCAATCCAAACTCCATTCAGAGCCTTAGTGAGCAGATCACCTAGGTGAGCTCTAGATCTTACATGTCCTGTAGAAATAACGTTTTCTTTGATGTTATCCTGAACAAAATGACAATCGATCTTGATGTGTTTTGTGCGTTCATGAAAGACGGAGTTGGGGGCTATGTGTAAAGCCGCTTTATTGTCACACAACAACTTTGTTGGTAATGAAGTTTTGAGACCAACCTGCTTTAACAATTGGTATATCCACACTATCTCACACACGGATTGTGCCATGGCCTTATACTTCGCTTCTATGCTAGATCGAGATACCACATTCTGTTTCTTACTTCTCTAGGACACTAAATATCCACCCACAAACACTATCCTGTAGTAGACCTTCTAGTAGCTTTCAATCCACCATAGTTCGCATCACAAAAACACTCAATGTCTATGTGACTATGATTCTTTTATCATATACCGCGATCGGGGGATCTCTTCAAGTAATGCAATACATGCTAAGGCCTACAATTGGTTAACCGTTAGCGATACCATGAACTAACTGAGCACACTAACTGGAAAAGTGATATTGGAATGAGTCACAGTGAGATAGTTTAATTTTCCAATCAGTCTGTGATATATCTTGAGGTTTTCAAATGGTTTAATCTTATCATGGTCAAGCAGTTCACCCTTATCATCCTCAAGCAAGTTTTCACTCTTATCATCCTCAAGCAAGTTCTCTAATAGTTTACTTCTGTCAATATCAAGAAGTGGGTCAGGAATCATTGAGAAACTGCTAGGTGCAGCTCCTAGTTTTCCTGTTTCTTCCAGCAAATCAATGACATATTTCCTTTGTGTCAAGAGAATGCCTCTTACTCCTCATAACTTCAATCCGAATGAAGTACTTTAACAGGCCCAAATCTTTCGTTTGGAAGTGAGAGCTAAGGAAGGACTTGAGTGATGAGATTCCCGAAGTATTACTACCAGTAATCACAATATCATCAACATACACAACCGGAAGGATCATGCCAGCATATGTTTTGGGATAAAACACAAAGTGATCGCACTTACTTTGTACAAAACGATTTTATACAAATTACTTTAATTATAATATCTTTACACTAATGAAATTGGTTGATCAATTATCTGTGATAGATCAATCTTGGCTTCCCTACTCAATTATTAATCATATGCATTGAACTATTCCTTGATAGAAATTCCTTAACATGTGCAATCAATAAGGATATTTAAAGAAAAAATCTATATATCTGAGAGACAAAACAGATTGAGGACATGTATTTATGATCAAAATGAATCCCTTGTCTAGCTCTTATATTAAGAATTGGAGGTAGTAATATAATAAAAGATGCAATTCAATTGAAGTAAATCTAATCCAAAACAACCCTCCACAAATGCATTTTTAAAGAATTCAGGGCCAGACTTTAAGTACTTGATCAGGGCCTCCTTAACAACATTCTTAATTTCCTAAGCAACACGCCTTAAGTTGATGGTATGTGTTTTATCACTTTAAAAATGTTGAAATTGGGTTTTGGGCCCATCTAGTTGTTCTTATTAATTGTAATCAGCTGTGATTGTTTTTTTTCTATTTTGGGCAGATATCCGTTGCACATTCTGCTCCTTTCTTTCCGTAAGATTATTCCATGTAATGATGGGCTTGATTCTAGGGATTAATTATGTAACCTGGAATTAGACCTATAAGTCGTGTATTTTTCCCTGTGATGAATAACAGAAGATTTCCAGAATACCAATCTGTTCATGGTATCAGAGCGGGCTTCACGCTCGAGCACATCAGTCTAGCCGGCGACGATGATCCGATTTGGCCTTGGTCTGGACGACGATGGAGAACACGACCCTGAAGATGGATGACGCAGAGGAAGACGCGACGCTGATGAAGAAAGACGCGATCGCGACTCTGACGAGGGATGATGCGTTCATGGTATCTCGGCGAACAACGCCTCAGGCTCGTCGATCAACCAAAGCGTGGGTCTCCAAGGATCGGCCGATGCTGGAAGCTCCTCCATTACTATCCATCGGCTAAACGGGCAGAATTACCTCTCTGATGAATAACAGAAGATTTCCAGAATACCAATCTGTTCAAAAAACTAAAATATTACATATTTTATTACTTTCCAAAAGGGCATAATAAATGACCTAATACTCAAAATTTGACAACTATAACCAGACTCTACATGCAGCTAAAATTGATATTTTCTTCAATCACATCTAAAAAACAAAGCTTCATTACTATGAATTCAACTTAAATTGAAAGCCTTTTATGTACATGTCTCAAAAGAATAGTAGAAACACAAGCAAAAGGCCCCCAGGTTTTTTTTGGGGGGGAGGGGTGTTAGGGTTGTTAACTATGCTTTGCTAAATATTTAGATAACGAATCAAACTTTGCTACAGATATGTTAACCATACATCAGATGTCACTTCCTGGCAAAAGGATTATTACAAAGAACATGTAGTCAAACTCCTAGATTCTATTTACATGACCAAACAAGGAAATAATATGAGCAGAAGATCCCATAATTTACATTCAATTTCAACAAATAAATTCTAGAGGAAAAATATTAAGTGATAAATGCATACAGAAAAGCCTTCTATGGGCACAGTACCATCTTAAGTCTTACATAGAGCCAACACACGTACACTAGGGTTTAGGAAAAAAATAAATAGGACAAGTAGTGAAAAAATTATTTGGGAACGATGAAAATTGCTAAGCATCAGGTACTAAAAAAGCATCTCAAACCATGAAATAAAATTTGACACCCATGCATCACTTTCTCAAGATTGATGATATACGACATCCAAAAAGTAAAACCTTAACTTTGACTCCGTTTGGATAGCCCGTTGGGAAAACGGACACAGATTCCGAGGCAGTTTATGTGAGAGGAAAAGTGTCTCGGTAAGCGTACCCGTTGTGCAAACGGGCAAAACAAACGGAGCCTTTGTTCCCTAAGAAAACACCGAATAGTGCAAGGACCAAACCAGGAGAACGGATTATAATTCATACATACATACGCACACAAGATCTGGCAATGGCTCACAAACTAAATAAAAATTTATTTTATATGCACCAAGGTTACCGAATCAGGATACGAATAATGAATCGGAAAGCCAATTTTTTTGAATCGTGAATCGTAAGATTCATGATCATTTTTTAAGAATGACATAAATATAATTTTTCACATAAAAAATAAAATTTATATTTAATAAATTCATAAGCATTTTTAGTAGCTGTCCTTTGAAATACGTCAAGACTATTTCCATCTTTACTTTTCTCTTTATCTTCTAGCAATTTAACAAATATTTCCTTAACATCATCCGTAACACTTGTACAAGCACTAACATTCTGTTGAGTTCTAGCTAAATGATGTTTCATCCTAACCACACCACCCCAACATCTATGTGAGCAGTAATTGCACTCAACCAAAAGTTTATGTGAATGAACACTTTTACAATGATTCCACATAATATCTATTTCCTTCTTTTCTTATTATTTTGAGTCATTATGCCCTCCACAAAAATATCACAGAAAAAATGAACCAATATCAACCAACAATATTGTAAGAGGGTGGAAAGAAATAAACCTATAGAAAAAAAAACGTGAACCAGATAAGTTGAAGGAACAAAAAAAAGAGGGTGGAAAGAAATCATATTTGTGCCCCTGAAGCAACTTATTGCTTAAAGGATATGACTTGCTATGACTAAGGAGGGAAACGATGATAAAAACCTTGGCATGTGTAGAGTTGGAGTTAAGATCCGAAAGGATATTTATGTCTCTCTTTTCATCAAGATGCAAGCTGTCCTATTGGAGCCTTACCCGAGTATGCTCCCTCTTGCGAAGGATACAATCCCCCTTGTGTGAATGCCCTACACGATCGCAGACCAAAAAGAAGAAGCTTGCAGCTGCGACTTGCCAAAAGGTAAAGCTTGCAGTTTCGAGTTTCGACCTCCGATAGGTATTGGGTTATGCTTCTTAGGCTGCTGCTTGGGGTTTCGACCTCTGACTTCAACCTTGAATGGGTATTGGATTATGGGCATGATTTAAAGGTAAGAGTATCTAGAATATTGTTTCACTTATTCGGATAATCTTGCGGCAATCTATCTCCTTGATTATGAGATATTGGACCGAAAAAATTAGGAAAATATGTGTTATTAGGTTGGGTCGCCACAATCTGAACCACATCTGTGTGCGAACCACTTCTCCTTGAATTGCAGGAATCGCCGGTGTTGCGCGATTCATGCAATGCAAGGCTGTATCGTGCGTCACAGTCAACGATTCAGGCAGGGGAAAGATTCATCATACGAGTCGTATCTTTCCCCTACTTTTCTGCATCGAATCGTGTGATTCGAATTGCGAATCGCACGATTCCGACTACACTAATATGCACATACACACACACACATTAATTGTGTACCTTCCTGAAAATTTAGAAGAAACATAACAAAATGATGCCAATTTTGTAACTTTACAAAACCATTTAGAATAGATCCATAAACATGATATAATTTTTTTCAATATGGCTTTCAACATTGAAACAAGTAAAAATGCATCATACAATAAGGCAAAACAAATATATTTCTCACCAGAAAGAAAACCAAGAAAACTCGTTATGCACAATGTATTCACAATTTAACAGTTAGTCACGGCACTAGCAATAGCCAAGAGAAAACACACTCTAAAATTAGTAATGATTATTTAGAAGTTTCGGGTATTGTGGACAGTAGTCTGGAAAAAGAGAATTGAATTTCAAGACCAACATTCAATGGCAATGTAAACAACTATCCTGAAACCATTGGCAAATAAGAGGACTGGGTGAAGAATATAAGACATTGACGTGAGAGGAAATTGTAGTTAAATTGAAGTTCAAATTTATTCAGTTGTAAAAGTGAATAGTTAGATGATGATTTAAGGAATAGCTTAAAAGTTTGAGAACTGTCTAATCTTGCAACAGCTTTGGGCAGTAAAGCATCCTCCTCGTCACCCAGAGAAAAAAATAAATAGAAGTTCAAATTTAATCAGAGTTATAAAAGTGACTAGTTAGATGATGATTGAAAGACTAGCTTACAAGTTTGAGAACCGCCTAATCTTGCAACTGCTTTGGGCAGTAAAGCATCCTCCTCGTTATCTCAGAGAGAGAGAGAGAGAGAGAAAGCATCCTCCTCCTGTGTTGGATAAATTTTTTTTTCCTTGAAATATATTATAGATATATAGGAAAAAAGTACATCACGCTATTTGGGCAGAGTCCAAAAGATAATCAAAGATCAAAAGTTAACATTTTTAGTAGTACGAAGGAAAAGATCCTAATTGATGGCTGGATAAACGCTAAACCTAAGTTGACAGAAAAGCTAATGGAGCTAACTCCATTTAGCTCCATGGAATCATAATTCCGAGCCTATGCATCCAAAAATCAAGAATGCTTCGAAGTCTATTCATCAAGGAGATTAGAAATCATAAATTCATGCAAAATTCATTTAGCCCTTCCAGCTGAACATACATATGGATTTGAATTTTTGAAATGATGCTTAAAACAGACTACTCAAATAAATTAGCATGATTGTTTCATTTAAATCTCAGGTCAGAAAGAAAGTTATTTTATAAGAGGTTATCTTATAAGATGAAAAACCATACTCACTTAAGAACTCTAAAATGTTTAAAATTTCAATTCCTTATTTTTCCTTTGTGCTGCTGTCACAGCCTTTGGCTGATGCCAATAGAACAATAAATTCCTGGTGTAAGAAATTCAATGTCTTTTAATACATGTTGACAAGAATTAAGCCCCGCATAGCTATAGCCATTTAACTGATCTGCATCAGATCAGACCTCTTTAATGGTGAAGCTTGTATTGTACCAACCAATATACAAAGGTTGAGTACTCCATACAAAGAACCTCATTGTATTTATATATAGCCCAGCATGCACTTTACAGAATTGTTCATGATGAATCAACCATTTCTGTTCAGTCTTGTTATCAAGATTAGAAGATAACCTAGAACCTGTATCACAGCTTTAATACTCACTTCATTAGTGAAATCACAAATATTTTGCTCACAGAGATTGCTTATCAATATTTTTCAAAGACAATTACAAAATTCACAAATTACAAAATTACAATTTAAGATTTAAAAATATATATAATTGCATTAATTTTATTTTAGATAAGTTAAAGATTTGAACCTGAAAAACTTTGTGCATGGCTTCGATTTGCTTCCCAAACCAGTTGTAAAGGACTCCGTTTCTATTTCAGAACATTAATTAAGTCCCCTCAGTTAAAACTTCTCATTGATCTTTTATGCTCAACTCAAATAATAGCCAATAACAGTTTTTTCTCCTTATTTAATCAATATTACCTCATTTAGATTTAAGTACATTCACATGTTTTTCACAACAAGACGACAAAATTATAACTTCAATCTATATATTACGTCATTACAGAGGAATAAACTTCCATGGAAGGACTAATATGGCATGTACAAGAAGAAAATGATTAATAGAGTTAGATAATTGTATACAAATGTGCTGGTTTTAAAAATATCGTCTATCCTTTCAGAGAAAAATGAGGCATACGTATTTTACTCTAATATGAAATTAGCGACTGTGACTAACCTGATATTATCCATGACGTTAAAATCATAAATGACATTCTAAAATATCAGCACACCGGAAATATACCAGCAGCACCTTGTTCAGGCCAAATAAAAGACCCAAATCACTTGAAACCCTGAGGCATAACCACATAAGAAGATGACTCGCTATGGATGCAGCTTTTTAGGTTCGAAATGCGAATAAAGCAAAACAGCATGCAGAATATTATTACATGAGGTGTATTCGCACCACCGTAGCGCATGTATTTTGTCAATTTTAAGGATAATGATTCTACTTGACAATCAACAGAGACAATTATATTGCAACTACAGGACATAGCTGGCAACTACGCACCAAAAAATAGTGATTGGATCGTGGATGTTGGAAGAAAAACAAACAAGCTCACCTTTATGTTCGATAATTCTTTTAGCAAAATACCCTCTTAACCCTAATACAATTGCCTCCAAAATATGAAACTTTCATTTTCACTAAAAAAATCGCCCCTAAATCTAAAAGAATAAGACCTTATTTTTCTTATATTTATGCTTGCTTCAAGCAAAAAATAACCAAGAAGGAAAACAAAAGGCAAAAAACAGAGTAGAAAGCATCTCAACACACATTTATACTGCAACTACTGTTATGTAGAAGAGTGGCGGAAGCAAAAGACAAACCTGGCCTGGATTTCTTGACGCCACCATTGCCATTAAAGGGAGCTTCAGGCCTTCCTCTCTTGCGAACTCCTCCACCAAGGTCCATGGAAACGAGATCTATCGAGTCAAGTGAGACGATTGGATGAAATGAAATAATCAAAAGAGAAAACCCTGAGGCCAGGGCTCCCAGAAACTGGGAAGGGATGAAAAAAGGCGGGGGTTAGAGAGAGAAGGAAAAGAATGAAATGAGACGGGGTCCGATGCTGTTGAAACGATTGGAGGTGAGGTGAGGGCCTTCACGTGCCGTGAGTGACGTCAACAATTTACTTAAACTCTAAGGCACTGTTTGGTATGTGGGATTGAGGAGGTGGAATTCCGATTGGGTATTACCATCTACTCATGTTTGGTACATTGCAATGACGGATCCAATCCCAATACCAATCCAACCCTCCATGTAATTCATCAATACCACCACACCCCCAGAAATATTAAAGTTTCCAATCCTTATTTTGGATCTGTCAGAATCGTTTATGGCTGGTTTGGCACGTTGGAATTTATTTTGGTGGAAATGGAGATGGAAATGAGAATGGAAATGGATATAAATATAGAAAAAAATGAGGAGCCAAAATATCAATTCCATGGGTTACACCATGGAATTCATCATTTTGAATTCCATTTCCATTTCCAATTCCACCCCTCAATTCCACCATACCAAACATAAGAAATGAATTCCATTTCCAATTCAATCTCTCAATTCTACTATACCAAACATGGCATTAAGTTGTGTAGTTAGAAATATACAATTCTTGAAGTCCTTCAAATGCTTGAATGTTTCTTCTCTTCTTGTTCGATATTTCAATACGAACTGTTAGCTAGCGCCCTCAACGTTTGATTCTAAGATCAACTCTCTAATATCATTTTCCGTCTCTCTCTCTCTCATTATTTTCTGATGTAATCTTGGAAAGCTTTGGCTACCTATTTTAAATAGGCAGAGCTTATATTTTTGAATTTTGAAATATACCTTTATCAATTTCAAAATCTAAATCATATCATATCAATTAACATTTAATTACCTTTTATTAGTAAGAGAAATTTAAATGAATATTGTTTTCATTTAAAATCGTCCAACAGATTTAATTAACTCATGTGTTTAATCTGGATAAGGAGTCAAGAAGTTAGATTTTAATTTATCTCTATATATTAAAACCAATATATAATATCAAGATTTGATTTATCTTTATAAATCAAATCCAATATGTAATCTATCTTTTAAATCAAATCCATGATTTAATCTTTTTTTATAAATTAAATCCAAGATTTAATCATCTTTTAAATCAATTCCAATATGTAATCCATCCTCGTAAATTAAATCCAAGATTTATATCTTTATCATATAATATACATACATATATGTAATATATACATGATATATATATATGTATGTACGATTTACATATATCCACCTTAGAATATTAATTGAATCCAGACATATACAAGATTCAATGGATATGGACATCTTAACTCATGTTAAGCGATTTTATGTACGATCATGTTGGCTCATATAATGTTGGTAGTGGACCAGTGACTATACTAGCCCATAAGTTGTAAGCCTTTAGCAAGACATTAGGACTACCCAATTCACACGAGGATCTGTAAACCGATACAACTTATTGTACAATCACAATATGTCCCTTTTATCACATGATATTTTGGTCAAAGATGAGGCATAGAGATTGTCATCTTTGTTAGTGTAGAATTTGACCAATAGGGGGGTGAATCTGTCACTATTTAAAATTTAAATTACAGTGCACAGGATTAAAAACAAGTCACCAAGAAAGTAGAGAGAGGTAGAAGATGAACACGGAAGATTTGTCCTGGTTCGGTCCTCTTGACCTACGTCCAGTCCTCATAGCACCTCTGAGATTTCTCAATCCACTATCTGCAACAACAGTAGGCTGCACAAGCCTTTACAACGGGAACTCACTTACCTTACACTTTTCACTAAAACAGAGTATCGCACTGTGACAAAAGGGACGTGATGTGGTTGTATGATAAGTTGTATCGATTTATAGATCCTCATGTGAATTGGATGGTCCTAATGTCTTGCTAGAGGCTGCTTATAACTTTTGGGTTAGTATAGTCACTGGCCCACTACCAACTTCACATAAGCCTATAGGGTCACACACAAAATGGCCTAACACAAGCTGAAAATTTTAGATTCATTGAATCAAGATTCAATGAATATTCTTGGAAGGATATATATTTATATGTATACAAATTCATTATATATATTGTATATGTATATATATTACATATCTTGATATGTATATATTACATATATATATATGATAAAGATATAATATTTTGGATTTCTTTTAAAAGATATATCTTGAATTTAATTTATACAGATAAATTAAATCTTGATAGATCTTGGACTTAATATATTAGAGTAGATTAAATCTTGATCTATCTTGATATTATATCTTGTTTTAATTTATTGAGATAAATTAAACCTTATACTCATTTAAATCCTTATCCAAATTAAATAAAAGGGTTAAATTGCATATTTTGAATATATATATATATAAAATCATTTGTATTTAATTTCTCGGATTTAAAGATTCTGATAAGGTTTGAATTTTAAAATTAATAAAAGATAGATTTCAAAATTCAAAAAAGGATAAGCTTTGAGTGTCTATAAATAGATGTTCATAACTTTCCATTAGATACATCTAAAAACGAAAATTCAAAAACTTGAGAGAAAAGCCAGAGTGAGAAGGAGATTGAAGAATTGGACATAGATGTGATACCACACGTTCGTGTTGAAAAAGTCATTTGTGTGGATACTGGTAGAGAAGCTGATAATAGCTGTTAACTTCTTGAAACCAAGCTAGAAATAAAAACAAAAAGCTCCAAGAAAGGTATGCTTATTGACTATATGATTTAAAAGCCTTCAACATATCCAAGGAAGGGATTAGAAAAATTTTAATATTCCGATGTGCCCTCCAATCCCAGCAATGTCATGGTGTGGGTGATAAGGTTATGATATGATGAATATTGCCTCTATGCAATGATGCCCTAGTTTATGTTATGTTGTATGACATATAAGGTATGCATAATATTCTATTTCCAAAGTTAATGTCGTTGGAAATTGTGCTCTATGGGCCAATCATTGGATTCTGGGTATTTTATTTAATCTTTGCATGTTTTTTTATGATAAACTATCCCTAAATAAATCATAATTATTATCCTAAATGTTCATGGCCAGTTATCTGCGTGAAAACAAAGATGAAATAAGGCCATTATGACTTTGAAATGTATTGAGATATTTGTCAAAGTTATAAACATTTGAAAGAGCACAAGATACATACTTTGAGAAAGCTCCATGGAGTAAGCCATAAGCTTCCATTCCAACTAGTTTCTTGGCTCAAGGTCACTTCTAATCTCTCAATCTTTTCTTGATTTGGTATTGATGAAGAGAAAAGAGAAGATCTAGAGGCTTAAGTAGAGAGAAAATGAGAAATCTCTCTTTAGAAGAGATAAGTCATGGAATAAAGCTTGGCTGGTGTTGTTTGTAACACCTTTTAACTTTATTCTTATGAGCAAAGGTGACCACCAATATTAAACCACTTGAATGCTTAAGAAAGTCTATGGTTAGTGAACCAAGTGAAATTTTTAAAACTTTACCCGAGTTATTGTTCACTTGGTAACTTTAGATTTTTGGTCAGCTTTAGAAAATCATAATTAATTCTAGAAAATTTGAAATCAAGTGGTTCAAATTTGTAACATCCTCAATTCTATTTAGGAAAGTATTATGTGATCAGGAGCTTATTATATTGGTTAAGTGATGTTTTCTGTCTTTTTGGGCTCCTTTCGCTGCGACCATATTGTGGCTTTGCCACGACAAACCGTTATTATTAGTGAGATTCACCCTCGAGTTCCTTTCACCGTTGCCACCTTGTTGTTTCACCACGGTAGACCAGTGTGATAAGCAGGTTGTGGTTCTCTCAAGTTCTCTTCACCGCGGCCAACCCTTAAATTCAGTGACGTTGCTCTTGGGATGCCTTTAACGCGACCGACATTCAGTTTCACCGCAGCCAACTTCCAAATTCAAGCGAGTTTTGCTACCTTGGGACAGGTTTTCTATGGCAAACCCTGTCTGTCAGCGGTAGTAAGTAGGTGCGTGTGAGTCACGTGGGGGGTATTATATAATACCTCGCACCCCTAGTGCCCATCTTCGTTTCTCTTATTCTCCCTCCTTTGTGCGATGGCGAAGTGAGAAGGCTTCCCTTGGGCTACAATTTGGGATCAAATAGGTAAGAAAATCTCTTCTTTTCACCTCACCTCCTCATGAAAGTTGTTCTAGACAATTTTCTCTTTCAAATGGTTGTGTTTTTGTGTTGAAGAGGGGATATTCTTGAGTTAAGGCTTTGATGAAGTGTTGAGTTTTGATAATGCAAGGTCATGGGGATGTATAGAGGATTTTGATTGGTTTAGATTTTTTGTTTGGATTTATTATGATTTTATAATGATTTTTCATTAATTTTGGACTCAACCCTCATTATTTTCGAATGGGAAGCCTATGGAAACGTTTTTGAACACTTCATCCAGGTTTTTGAAACACTATTAGATGATTAGAGTGTGAAGGGGATTTATTTATAGTCTTAATATCATTTTGGTTGTTATAACTTTAATGTGCAATTACATTAATTGTGTAGATTGATTGTAATTGGTGATTAAAGCTTAGAGCTGTGGATTGTTGTGGTATATACCAATGATTTAGTGAGAGGTAACCGCTTTCCACTAATTATGCATTCTTAGAACATGTTTGTGAATCATTCGGAATTTATTGTGATGAAAATACTACCATTTAATAAACTTTGCATTGATAATATTGAAAATGCATTGTACAATTTGGAGTTAAAGAATTAATATGTTTTAATGGCAATATTTGTGAAAGCACTTGATAAAATATTATTGTGACTCTATGGATACCCTTGAGTATGCAATTATGGGTTGGAATGTGCCTTTGGCTATTTATGTGTATTTGAATATATCATGGAAGGAAAATTGTGTATATGCCTTGCTCGAGTATTGGAAAATGATAATTGTAATATTGGGAGAGGATGATGATGTTATTGTACGGAGGATATTCAAGAGTAAATAAGAGGGTGAATATCTAGCATGCTTAAAGAGGAAATAAGGATGGACGACTTTCAACCGTACACCGAATGATCCTAGGTTCGTTGTGTATTAAGGCCAATGACACCCCGTGGTTGTAGGAGAAGGAACCCATGGTTCGAACGGGTGCTTTGTGGATATGCCCAGTCCACATTACTTGAACGGTTAACATTGTTGATTTGACCGCGTCTTTACTCCTTGGGATTAAATGCAAAATATTTTTAAACCAAGAATTGCAGTAGAGTGCAATACTCGGGTCGTTCTCTTATCAATGAGTCTTAATTTAACTTCCCTAGGTAAACTAAGAGTCTAAATGAAATAAAATATGGGGATGGGTTGAGAAATTAATTTTCTTAATTAAAACTAATTGGATGTAAGAAAAATAAATCCTAAACTACTATTTCTTGATTTTCTTTATAAAATTGGAATAAATAAATGAAATTGGTTAGAAATTTAAATATGGAAGATGCTCTTGGAAACAAGTAATTGACTATCATTGTTCAATTAAAATTAATGGAACTTTTAAAATCATCAAGTCTAATAGAAAACCCGAAGCGATCGCATTGAGTCTAATATTTTTAATCAATAGCTACTCATTCTATCGCATTCGTGGCTCTTGCTTAAAAAATATTATAAAAAATCACTTGATGTGTGAATTGAATTAAATTAATGCGCTTGCTTCCCCTAAATAAATACACTATCGCAACATTCAAATTGATTAAATTAAATTATATGAACCGGTGATCATTGAATTGCACATATAAATTCATAAAATCAATTGGAAAAATATATAGATGAAAACCAAACAAGCAACAGTAATCCAAAACAACCACAAAAAATATTTAACCAAGAACAGAGTTAAACATAATAAATCCTAAAATTTGAATTCAAGATGATTAACAAAGTAAAAAGATTAAATAAAAATAACTTCCCTAATAAATTCCAGGAACTCAAGTCAAGATCTCATCTCCAAGAAGCACCAAGATCTAGACACTCATAATCTTGGTGAGACCAGATTAAGCCATGGAAGACACTGACAGGAGGAGGAGGAGAAGGGAAAGGTGATGATGAATGATGATGTATGAAAGAGATGGAGGAAGGTGATGATGATTGAATGATTGTGTGAGGGGGAGGGGGAGAGATAGTGAGGAATAAAGAATTGATGTGGTGCTTTTCATATGCTTTCTCTGGGCGTACCCCTTTTGCTTCTCCTTGCACATATATATAATGGTTTCTTCATGTGCTTGTGCGTCTCCTATCCATCCTTTGTGTGTGCTTTTTCTTTTTTCTTTTCTTTTAAAGCTTTTGATTCTTTTTTATCTCTTGATTTTTCAAGATTCACTCTCTATAATTTCCTGAAAACAAAATAATAAAGTAGAAGGAAATAAAATAAAATATTAATTTCTAAAACTTTAAATTATTATTTTCATTATCTATGATTTAATCAATCCCTAAGATAATGCAAGATTTGTTATTTTAAACTCAGAATCTTATATTTGTTAATTTAAAATTGAAATAATAGATTTACTAATTTGAACTTAGAATCTTTTAAAATTATATTGATAACTCTTCAAATATATCAAAAATATATCTCAAATATAATAAAATTTAAAGAGTTATCAATTGTGGATAGCTACCATTTATATGTGATAGCTATAGCCCATGGGTTCAGTTAGAGGAAATAAGTTAGGGGAGTTACAAGGGAGACCCGGCGATTAAGGAAAAGTGCACATGTGATTATGGATATTGATAAGCCTCAATATTTTCATATATTTTAGTGCTTAAACTTAGTCTATTATTATCCATTATTGGCTTATTTGAGTTTAATTAAATAATTAATATGTAAAAGGGCAATCATATCATTTTTAGGAGTTTTGGATTGTTTTGACTCTGACTTGGCACTAGGGACTTGTTGGCTATCTATTGAATTTCATAAATTTTTGCATATTTCAGAAATGAAAATTAAGGATTAGAGTTAATTACAATTAAAATCACGTTTTTGTATCTAGAATATTATTGATTCTTATGGATGAGGCCATAAGCACTCATGCCACCCTCTCTCCAATTTTTTTAATCCACCTTCACTTTTCATTTTCCTCTCTTCACCTTAATATGACACCTCACCCCTCTTTTCTCTCCATCACTGCATTCCTCTCTAACCGTCACCTCTTCATCTCTCTCCTAAAAAAATCTTCATTCATTCCATCACGCCAACAGACCTATGGGAGCGCTCTCCATTTTTTTATCTTCTTTATTCACTCCGTCTGCTCTCCATCTCGGTGACCTCATTGCTCTTTCCAACCCTCTCTATTTTTTCTGCCATATTCTCTTCATCTCAGGCGCTCCGTTCCTTTCCCTTGGTATTTTCCTCTGTTCGTGTGCCTTCTTGTGGTCATGGAAGTTCAACCATTTAGGGAATGTGATTTTCTAACCATGAGCAGCTAGATTTGTTGTCCGATGGTGATGATGAAGTTGACATGATTTTTTGAGCAATTTGGGGAGTTCTTTTAATTTTAATTTCACTTTATAATCTCTTATATGTAGATTGTAATTCATGGTTGCTAGAGGTTATGATTTGTATGTATGGAAGAGGATTGTGATTGGTTGATATAATCTAGATTGTGATGCTTATATTAGATTGGTACTTGGATTGTGATTGGATTATATCACTCTTGTTATTCAATTACTTTTCTCTATTCTCTTGAAATCAATTGATTTGCTAGTTTTCTAGGAATTAATTGGAGGTAAAGAGGATCATTTATAAATCTAACAAGAGCTAAGCACTAAGATATTCTTAATTGATTAATTGAGTTTAGGTTTAGATTATATTAAAAAGTTAGGAATACTAATTGGCATGGTTTCTTGCTAGTCCTTGTGTTTAGTTAAAAGAAGAATTTAATATTAAAATTGAACAAGGAAGGTTAGTGGATTCAATCACCTAGGACATCCATTTTATAGAATTTAAGTGCATTCATTTAGTTTAATTAGATAGTACAAGCACACTTGATACTTCTTGGTTAATTTGTTATTTACACTAGATTATTTAGTACTTAAATATAGGCTCCGCGTAGAGATCGACCTAGGTTAGTTGCCATATATTGTATTTAGCTTAGTTTTATTTGATTGCCCCATGACGTGGCCATCAGATACTTGTGAATTTCAGGATCATCATGATATAATTGATGTGGTGTTGACATGATTATTAAAATGGATATATATATTTTGGTGCAATGCAAATTATGTTGACTGTGTGAATAGTTGTTTATATATAATAGGCATTACTAACCATGGTCTTATGCTGGAGAGTTTCCAAAATTTGATTTTCAGATTGACCATCTATGTTACAAACATAAATTTTATTTGCATTAAACCATTTGAGGGTAGCATCTCTTTCTTCAAGTACCAAATCAGGAGGTGTGGCACGATGATAATAAAGTTTTGATGGTTTCCTCCAATTCATATTGTTGATTGGGTTTGAAACTAATATTATGGATTTATAACAATCTTCACTAACACCAGTTTGACTACTCTTTTCAATAACATTAATTTCTAATTTACCTAAATGAGAAGTTGAATAAACTAACTGAGGAGTAGGTTAAGGTATTTCAGCTACTATCAGTTTCTTTGATTCCTCATCAATCCTTTAGTGAAGGGTCTTGGTTTTAATACTTTCAGAAACCATGGGGGGAATAGAATATGGTTTAAAAATTGGTTGTTTATTTGAGACAAGATTAGAAGTAGTATTACTTCTAGTGTTTGAAAAGGTATTTCGGGAAATATGGGTTCTTGAAATATGTTCTTCTATGGTTTAAAGATAGGAGTTTGTATAATTGTTTTATTATTTGATATTCAAAATATCCTTAGAATAAATTTCTTTTGAAGCATCCTTGGTTTTAATAGAGGTTATAACTCCACATTTTTAATATAATTTGAGATATATTTTAATATATTTGGGGAGTTATTAATGTAAAATAAAAGGGTTTATGAGTGATTTTGATAAGAAATGGTTTTGTCACATGATTTGGGGATTTTAGTGCAATGATAATCATTTTAGAAACATTAAGGATTAAAGAAAAGAACAAAAATATTGTATGTTTGTTTTTGTTGTTTTGTTAATTGTTATTATTACATGATTTATTTTATTCTATTTAAACATCAGACGGCACCGTTTGAGCTGAGAGTAGCTGAACAATTGAGAAACCTAAGAGCTGCTGGAAGAGGATAGCGTCGGAGGAGTGGGGCTGCGAGAGCGTCGGCTGCGAGCTGAACTTCGAAGACTGGAAGAGAACGCTGGAACCAGGATGTAGCAGCTGGAGAGCTAGTTTTTTCCACTGGCGTTTTGTCATTGCAACGAGAGGAAAAACAAAAAGGGGAAGTCAGCGCGAGGAAGCTGCAGATGTCGCCAGAGAGCGGGAACCAAGGTTTTTATTTGACTTATTGTTTTTATTTTGTAGGACTTTTTGCAACCCTAGATGATGTGTTCCATTTTGATATTAAGGATCAGAAGCAACAGAGAGTGAGAATCAAAAAGAAAGGGGAGTTTACTTCCACTTTTACTTTGAAAAGTTTCATTCACTGTTGATAGCATGTGCTGGGAAATGAGTGCTGGTTATATTCTAAATTTGCATGTGGTAGATGCTTGATCATAAGTATTAGAATGCTCCTGCTTGTTTTGTTGATCTGGTGAGCATATGAGCTTCCACACTTGTATCTGGTTACTTCCTTACTTTCTGTTACTTGCTGTTATATGTTCACATTGAGGACAATGTGACATTTAAGTGTAGGGGAAGGTACTATTGACATGGATAACTTGTCCTGAAGCTTTTGATTAAGTTCGTGATAATTTTAAAAATTGGAAGTTGGATTTTATTTGTGAACAGTGTCAAAGTTGGTGTGATTTGGACTTGAAATGGTTGAGGTGGAGTATAAGTCAGTTTTATCTTCTTGGAATGTCAGTAAACAGGCAAAGATTTTGGTTTTGATGATCGATTGTAGGATATTAAAGACATGTGAGGTATTGAGCCTAATTTCAATTCTTTCAAAAGGGAGTACACTGATTGTACCTTCATCTCTAGAACTTGTCTAGAATCTCTGTTAAAGCTTTAAAGCCCTTTTGCATGCACAAAAATGATTGAAGCATTCATTTTCATAGCTAGTTTGGCTAAATGTCCTACCTTGACGCATGAAAATCCTTTGTTTCACCCATTTGAGCCTGCATTTTGTTTTGAGATAAATTTCATGGATTAAATAGCCCTTTACTAGAGGTGATGCAATTTTTTTCATATTCTCTTCATTTGTTACTTTAGTAAGTGCTAAAAAAATTCAAAAAAAAAAATTTAATTTGATATGAAGTTGTGAATTTAAAAAAAATCAAAATCATAGTTATAAAAACAAGAAAGAGAAAAAAAGAAAAGAAAAGAAGAAAAATAAAAAGAAAGAAAAAAAGAGATAGTGTGTGACTTGTTTGCTTTCCCTTCCTTCATTTTGAGTTCTATTGAAATATTTAGCACTAACTAAAGTATACATGCTTTGTCATTTTCATTTCATTATCCTACCTTGTTCATTATAACCCCTCAAAGTCCTTTTGATTTGTGTATGCATCGGGATAATAATAGTGGAGATTGAGATGATAAACAAGCATATGGTAGATAGGTTATAATAGGTGGAATTGAGTGAAACACAAGCCATTATTTATCTTGAGAGAAGAGTGTTATTACTAGACTAGTGAGGGATATTATATCGTCTTTTATCTTAATCAAATAACTTGCCTTGCTACTTGCATTTTTAGAACGTGAAAATGATTACTATGAAAACTTAATTGTTAGAAGTTTGACTTGTTTCCAATTTTTGCATTGCTCACTTTAAAATCTTGCTTCTATTGTTTTCTTTGGTGGTTTAAGAATTAAAATCTTGAGGACAAGATTTGATGCAAGTGTAGGGGTGTGATAACTCCCCATTTTTAATATAATTTGAGATATATTTTGATATATTTGGGGAGTTATTAATGTAAAATAAAAGGGTTTATGAGTGATTTTGATAAGAAATGGTTTTGTCACTTGATTTGGGGATTTTAGTGCAATGATAATCATTTTAGAAACATTAAGGATTAAAGAAAAGAAAAAAATATTTTATGTTTTTTTTGTTGTTTTGTTAATTGTTATTATTACATGATTTATTTTATTCTGTTTAAACATCAGATAGCACCGTTTGAGCTGAGAGTAGCTGAACAATTGAGAAACCTAAGAGCTGCTGGAAGAGGAGAGCGTCGGAGGAGTGAGGCGGCGGAGCGTCGGCTGCAAGCTGAACTTCGAAGACTGGAAGAGAACGCTGGAACCAGGAGGCAATAGCTGGAGAGCTAGTTTGTTCCACTGGCATTTTCTGTCACAACAGCGAGAGGAAAAACAAAAGGGGAAAGTCAGCGAGAGGAAGCTGCAGCTGTTGCCAGAGAGCAGGAACGAGAGGCGACGAGGGAGTGGTCGCTGCTTGAGGAGTCGACGGCGCTAAGGAGCTGGCTGGTTTTCGGCGTTGAGGAGTGGGCGAGCAGAGCATCGAGAGGCATCGCTGTGCATTGAGCATCTCAGATTGGAGGAGGAGACGAACTGAGGCGAGAGGGGGCGACTGAGTGAGCGCTGAGCTGTCGCCTAAACGGAGAGCTGGAACGGGAGAGAGAGCTGGCGCAGTCGAACGAGGAGGAAGACAGTAGGTGTCGCCTGGAGCATCAATGAAGCGTTCATCCTGTTGGACTTAGAACGTGCACGCAGCGAAATTTAAAATTTTTCTAATCCCAAATACGGATATGTCAAAGGCGTTTAGATCGAGGAGATGAAGGCGTACCTTTTGTGTTTCGAGATCATCGCTTCCTTTGTGTCAAGATCTCTTCAGATTCCACAACCTTCCACGCTCTTACTTCCGATCACAAAGAGCCGACATTCTTTCGATCGCCTCCCTCTACTGGTATCCCCGCGAACAGTCTCTAACAATAACAGCGTGCTAGTGCCTCTTCGTTTCACTCTCTCTCTAGGGTTTCGTGGCTTAAGAGCGAATTCAAATTCAGAATGGGATGCCTCTACTGTTCACGAGCACTCATATTTATAAAGCTCATTGAGTGCATCATAATCCAAGATTAATCTTTTATTAATCTTGAAAAATCAGAATTTGAATTTCAAGATTAATCTTATCAATCTTGAAATTTGAAATCCAAATGATATCTCAGATTAATCTTTATTAATCTTGAAATTTGAATTTCAAAATGATATTCAAGATCTAATCTTAATCTTGAAATTCGAATTTCAAAAAGATATTCAAGATCTAATCTTAAAATTTGAATTTCAAAAGATATTCAAGATCCAATCTTGATTAATCTTGAAATTCAAAATTTGAAATGATATTCAAGATCTAATCTTGAAATTTGAATTTCAAAAGATATTCAAGATCTAATCTTGAAATTCGAAAT
>JANTPZ010006626.1:0-12812 GCA_025593235.1 Vachellia pachyceras | reverse complement strand
TGTGGAAATATTTCTTTCCAAACCGCAGTTGTCTCAACGGTGTAGAATGTATGACATTTATCCATTCAAATGAGAGGATTGTGTCATTCAAATGGGCTCTGATGTAGAGGATCAAGACTTTCTAAACCGTTACATCTTGACTACGGTGTAGAATCGGTAACCGTATACATCTGAATGAGTACTTCGTAGCATTCAAATATAAAAGCATGTTTTCTACACCTTAGAATCAGCCACGGTGTAGAATGGGTACCTTATACATTCGAATGAGTACTTTGTTGCATTCGAATATAAAAGCATTAATGTGTTCTAATGTTCTAAACCTTTTGTCACACAGATGGTGTAGAAGGTGACACTTTCTACACCTTAGCATCATCCACAGTGTAGAATGGTTAACCTTATTCATCCGGATGAGTACATTGTGGCATTTGAATATGAAAGAATTTTTAGTGCTCGCACGGTCGAAACCGTTTGTCACACATTCGGTGTAGAAGACACTTTCTACACCTTAGCGTCAGCCACGGTGTGGAATGGGAAACTTATATATCCGGATGAGTACATGGTGGCATTCGACTATAAAGGAATTTTCAATGGTCGCTTGTTCTAAACCGTTTGTCACACAATCGGTGTAGAAAATGATCCTTTCTAAACCTTAGGTCCTCCCTCAGCAACATACACGGTGTAGAATGGGTAACCTTATTCAACCGAATGCGTACATGATGTCGTTCGAATAAGAGAGATTCTTTCTCCTCGATTCCTATGTCTTCTCGGTTCATCCCCATATATAGGTGTAGAATGTGAGACGGTGGGTCTCTAGAATGAACAGTCTAAATGCCTTGAATGCAGTTGGTCCATCTGTCTCCTTGATTCCTTCTTCTCTTGGAAATCTGTGTTACAATAAATTTCCATAGATTTCGAACACCAACCCTTCAACTACCAATACCTTAACAACGCAGATGAAGTTGAGAAACATATCTACGACGAACTATATATAACCTCCTTGAGCATTTAACAATGACAAGGCAAAACTCAGAAAGCAGCTCTACTCAATCCACTACTAGTATTGGTGAGAAACATTGAAGCAACAGAGCCATGGGAGAAAATGATCCACCCTTGACTGCACTCATTGCCTCAAGGAAGACACAGCAACAAAGATGCAGAGGGGGGAAATGCTTCAACTCGAAGATGATAAATTGCCTGAAAGTTATCCCAACCAGCAACCTCGATGCATTGCAATGCCGCCGTAGACCAAGGGAAATGCAGAGATTGAAGTTTGTCATATTCAACGGAAAGATAAATGAATGTGACAAATGGAAATGAATCCATGTTACTTCATGCTGAATGAAATGAAGGTATTTGGAATTCATCAGATGAGCAAACCATGAGGTTGCGACAAACCAAGAATGTTCAAGATTCTTTGTTTGTTGCAACCTCATGGTTTGCTTCATCTTATGAATTCCAAATACCTTCATTTATTACTTTCAATGGAGTCACCATCTGGGTTGTTTACCATACCACTGGCCCCTTGAGTTTTTACCAGTTTCTGCTTTTCTAGTTTCGATGTATTTCATCTGTAATTTTTGCTCTAACTCAGTGTTGATCAATTTTCTCAGTTTCGATGTTTTTCAATGTAATTATTACTCTAACTAAATTGTTGATCCCTTGATGGGTCAGTGGAATATAGTAAACATTAAGCATCTACACTTTCTAAACCGTAAGTGAAAAAAAGGATTGGAAAACCTTACACGAATCATTTAATCCGAATGAGGAGTACAGTTAATCCGAATAGAGCATTGTCCACACTTTCAAAACTGTAAAAGAACACAACGGTTTAGAAATCCATAATCGAATAAGTGGAAGAATTTATTCGAATAGGTCACTTCATTCGATTGAAGGATAAGTTGTATCGGATGCCGCGTCCACATTTTCTAAATCGATTGTGTGAACAACGGTTTGGAAGTTGACATTTGAATCTGCTCAATCCACTCATTCGAATGAGGGATACAAATCATTCGAATTAATGAATCATCCTCACTTTCTAACCCGTAAAAGAACACGACGGTTTAGAAATCCATAATAGAATAAGTGGAAGAAGTTATTCGAATAGGTCACTTCATTCGATTGAAGAATAAATATCATTCCAATAAATAGGGCGTAAAAACCTTCTACACCCGCCAGAGAACAACGGTTTGAAGCTCCATATTCGAATCAGCTCAATGCCTTATTCGAGCGAGTCACTCTACCTTCGGTTCTTACATTCTTTCATTCTAAACCGTGTAGGAATACGGCGGTTTAGAAATACTTACTCGAATAAGGAGAATAACTTAATTGAATCCGTAAGTTCATTCGAATGAAGAATAAAACTAATTCAAATTGTACGAAGCGTTGTATCTTTCTAAACCGTACCAGTGAGCAACGGTTTGGAAATGCATATTCGATTCATGTGAACAACTCATTCGATTGAGTCTCTCTAACTTCAATTCATCAGAAAAGGGTCTGTCACGCATTCGAATGAGGAATAGTTCTCATCGGAATGAGATCAGTGTGTGACTTTCTGAACCGTAACTGAAAAAACGGTTTGGAAACATCAATTCCTGAACTGCATTCTCTGTGTTCAATTTCAAAAGGTTCGGTTTGGCATCTTAATTATACACACTCATCATTCGAATGAACATCCTGCTTGGCAAGCTAACATGTAAATTAAAAGGAAGAGAGGTTTAGGGAGTTAAACAGTGTGGAGGATGACGTGGCAATGTATCCGACTTGGCAAACGGCCATCACGCTTCCATTGGCCCAGGTGAAAATTTATTCATTTTACAAACTTCCATGGCGAATCTGATCCTTCGAAAACTTCCGGATATACAGTGCTCCAACCTATATACTTCCGTGGCAAAAATGCTACTTAACCCTATTATATATAAGAACTATTATTTTCTAGGATTCATATTAATGCTACGTTTTTTTCTAAATTCTATCATTTAATCCAAATGGTTCAGTAATATATAAAAATCATTATTGAAAATTTATGCTTTAATTTCATTTAGAATTATGATATAAAACTACTCCCTCCAGTTCTATTTTATAAGCAACATTCTCTATCATGAGTATGATCTTATATATAAGTAATAATTTTGTTTTATCTAAAAAATTAATACATTTTTTCCATTTTTTACTTTCAATTAATTGTATGTCTCTATCGTATTTTTCTCCACTTGTTTTCTTTCATTTTTTTCACATTCATTATCCTCTCAGTTTGGAAAAAAAGATTATATAAGGGAGTATAACAAATTTTGAGTTTTCATTATTTATATATTGTGCCCCATTTAACACCATGAAATCTTATATTAGCTGCTATTTCAATGCTTTATCATTGAGAGATTTCAAAATTTTATTATTGCTTTATTGTGCATTCTCAGTTATACATGTTGTTAAGTCATAAGCAACATATAACGCTCCATCCCATCCTTTGAAAAAGTTTAATACTATTGAAATGAAGGAATAGTTTTTCTAAATACTATTGAAATGAAGAGATATATTTTAAAAGTCTTTTTTTGGCCAACTATTTTAAAAGTCATGTTCTTGTGAGTTAAAAAATTTAATTATATTGGCTATAAATTAACATATGAGATTCAATGAATCTAACATATGATAATAACTTTTAAATAAAAAGATATATTGTAGTAAGATACATCTCCTAAAAAGGTCTCTTCAACATCTATAAATTCTTTCACTATCACTTCGTTTGGATGCACACATAGATATACTGAGAGGAGATACATAAGAAGAACGAATCATAGAGATAAAAAATCCGTGTTTCTCATTGATTTCTATTATTTTTTCTAAGTTCTATCAACCCTTAAGTACTACTTCGTAATTTCTGTAAGGGTTGTAGAATAGTTCTTAAAGACGGTGCCACGAACATGACTCATAATTCTTAACGACAGTTTTATCCAACATGACTCTGACCATATATTCGATTGATTTTTTACAGGTTTTACCAACATCCTTGAGATCTAATTTGTGATTCAATTTTTTTACTACAGTGAATCTTGATCTTATATTATAGAAGGGAAGAGATTATTACTTTTCGTTTCTGACTTATTTTGCTTGTGAATCTTGATCTTATATTGTGCTAATTAGCATTAAAAAAATTTCTGACTTATTTTCAAGTCAGTATTAACATCAACCAATATCAATGTACAAATATAAAACATAAAATTCATAATAAGTTAAACTGTTCATATATTGCCAACAATGCAGTTATGTTTTTTCACATTTTTTTGTAGTTTATAAAACGATTTGTTTCATGAAAAAATTGCAATTTACATTTTCGTTGTTCAATTATTGGATAACGATATCAGATATCCCCTACTATACTAGAATTAAGAGTTAGATAATTAATTTAAAAATTTAATAAAATTAATTAAATTAATTATTTATAAGCAACATGTTATTTTTGGAATACCCTTTTAATAATTTGTACTGAAAACTACCTTTTTGATATAAATTCTCTTAATAAACATGAATAATTTAGTAAAAAAATTATAAATTTAGAAGATAAAATAGACTAGATTTCATATTTAAAATTAAAATAAATTTGTCAAACCTAGTTTTATATTCAGGACTTGGGTAATTTAATTAGAACCTGAAAAGGAAACATAATTTTACAGGATGAAACGTTGGTATCAAATAATTATGTGCCGAAAAATACCTAAATATTAAATGAAACTAGACATATGGTTGCTTGTGATGGACTTGATCGGTGAAGATGATTGAAGAAAGCTCCATGCTACAAGTAACAAAGACAGGTCACATTAAATTATAAGAAGATGATTGAAGAATCTGAATACGAAAGAAGAATGTCATAGATAATATTTCTTTGTCCATAACAACCTAAGTTTCAATATATCTAATTTGGTAGAAGTTATAGCATTCACTAGTCATCATGAGATGATTCATTTCTTAAATTTCCTCGTGTTATCACTCGATGGATACACATATGTGGTTCACAATTGAACAAAGAAGCATGAAACCAAACACATCTTGTTTGAATCTTCACTGAATTCAAAATTCTGCCCAAATGCCAAAACGAAGGATGATGATAGGGACCATACCATTGACTTTAGAGGTCGGCAATTAACGTAATTAATTGACTGTTTTGGTTTCAAAATTGGACATGATTATTAACATTACCATACAATTCAGTGGAGCCTACTAGACAAGCAAACTGTTTTAGACTTGTGTTTTTTTCCCGGGTCAACAAGGGCAAACCATGCCCACAAGAGAATTTGGATGATACCATTCATGAATTTGTTAAATATTGGGTTCGTTTGGGAACGCGGTAGAGAAATACTTTTACATAAACTGAGGTGAATATATAAAAAAGATTATATCGTTTTGCGGATAAACACTATTGAATAGGCTTTTGAGATCTTTAGAAGTGTTGCCAAATGGGCCACTAATTAATTAAAGAGCAATCTACTGAAAAACTGGATCTCTTATTAAATTTGTTGATATATTGGTTTAAAAGGCGGTAGTTTAATCAAAATTAATCCAAGTAAACCCAATCATAATTAAAATAATATAATTTAATCAAGATACATATAAAAGAGTAGTATTTGAATAAAAAAAACATATTATTAATTCATAATTAAATGGAACATTTGTGCATAAATAACATATAATCCAATAAAATAGAGTTATTAAAGTACAAAGCATTGGCATATGACAAACTGGCTCGAGTTGAGTTTAAATATATCATGCTCAAAAAGATATTGCATATGTGTGATCATGCTGAAGCTAAACTAAAAACAGTAAAACGTAGAATAGCTAATAATAGTTAGCATATCGTCAGTGCTATCACCTAATTAAAAGACAAAATAATTGGCTTGAAGAAGTAAATAAGAGAGCGACAATGAAAGGAGAAAAAGAATAGATGGAGAAGTTTATCCTGATTTAACTGTATTACATGTCAATTTCCCACAATAACAGTGAAGAGATAATTTACATGTTTGGGAATGCAGTACAGAAATACTTTTACGCAAGTTGAGGTAAATATGTGAAGGAGATTATCTCATTTTACAGAAAGACACTATTAAACGTGCGTTTAGCTTTTCCAAACGCTTTGACAAACAAGTCCAATTTCTTTCTTTCTTTTTTTTGTACTGTAACAATCACAGTTATAGTTGAAGCCCCCATGCTTTAAAATAACACAAAGTTTCTTAACTCACATCAAACAAAAAATCTCTTCAATTTTCTCTAAATGTTAATTACTACAAGTATACACACTTAACCTAACAATAAATACACATATACCCTAAATTAAAGATATAGTTTCTCAAAAGCTAAGTGAAAATATACCTAACAATAAATACACACACCCTAAAGATATAGTTTCTCACAAGCTAAGTGAAAATATAAAGTAAGCTGATTTTCTCTACCAAGGGTGTGTTTAATTTGAATATCAGTTTGGAGGCCAAAACCTAATCTTGCAAACCTAATTTTTTTTACCAAATGCTAATTAGTTGTATTGGATTTTACTCTTCAAATTGTTGGTTCCCTTATGCTAGCAGGAATATTTTTAATGGACTAACGGGAATTAGGTCTAGTATAAATAGTTAGTCTCTCCCAATATAGAGAACCAATATTCAAATCCATATATGTTACTAGAGATACTCACATTTAGAGCTTGTTTGGAAGATATTTCTAGAATGTAGGTTTGATTTTAAAACCTAAGTTTTGTCAAAGTGCAAAATTTTTTTAAAAAAGCTATTTTGGTTATAATATCTCAGTTTGAAATATATGTTTTCTCTTTCTTACTCTTTCATACTTTTTTCCTTCCTTCTCTTTCATCTTTCATACTTTTTTCTTTCTCTTTTCTTTTTTTACTTTTTCTTTCTTTTCTTTCTTTTTTTCTACTTTTCATTCTTTTTCTTTCATCTTTCCTACTTACTTTTTGCATTAGAATCTGTAAAAGCTAATAATTTTCTAAATATAAATCACTTTTTAAAACCTAGTCTTTGCCTTGGAATCTATAAAAGTTATTTTCCAAAATATATTCTCTAAAACCTGTGTTTTATCTTGAAATATGTAAAAGTTATTTTTAAAATAGCTTCCAAACAATCTCTTTGTGTTAAATCCGTGAATTGCTTCTAGAAGTTGATGCATCATGCATGTGCTAACAAAAAAAGAAGAAACTTTTTTCTGCGGTTCATCATGATCGTTGACTATACAATTAAATTTTATAGTTCTTAGTTGATAATTTCTAAAAGTAAATGCTATCCTATATGCAGAGAGCAGTAAAACATTGAAAAGAAGCCTTCAAAAATATGAAAAAAATAATATAGTTTTGAGTTTTGACTGCTTATATTGCTATGTAATTAAACTGATTATGATTAACGCTTTGTTAGTTCCGCTGATTACGGTCACACTGAATTAGTCTCGTAATGATTTGCACCTAATTATGCACTTAATAATAAAATATACATTATGGCGATTTTATAGGTAATTATTTGATTGTTGTGAATTATATGGCATAGTACTAGGCAGTGGTGGGGCCAGGACCTTTTAGCAATAGGACAATTTTTTATTTTTAAACAAATGACAATAGACTTGCTAGTATGGTCTGTATGGATAATTTGAGTGGGTTCAATCTTAAAAATCAACGAATAAAAAATTCAATAGTTATTTACATAAATATAAAAAAGTTGAGTATGAGCATTTGCCAACCCTCAAGTGTACGAGGCTCCGCCACTAATTCTGGGCTGAAAAGTATTGAAGTTATTAGACAAGATTTAAAATAATATATTTAGTCACTTCGAGGACATAATTGAAAAAGATTTGCTAAGTCCTTTTTTTAATTCTATTTTTGAAGAAAATATATAGATGTTGAATAGAACATCATTTTTTGTAACTTAAAACCTTAGAATATCATATCCAAATATGAATGAAACCTTTGATTATTTTGGAAACGCCAAATACTATAGCTATATCATCCTTTGTGGCCACTTATTTTTATGAGAAATCAATGAATTAATCAATATAACAATATATACTTCTATTTATTTACTGTTTACATTATCCATATAGACATAAATTATTTTTAATTTTATCATTCATATAGACGGATACTATTTTTAATATAGGATTCCATTGGTAAAAATGAGTGTCTCTTTTGTTTAATTTATGTGCAAAATACATAAAATTAAGGTACTTTTCTTGATGATATCCAAATCTCAAATAAACATCAATTTGTAATCCATTCAACTTATATTAATTATATATAGATATCAAATAGTTAAATTATTAATTTCAGCCAGCTTGCATATCCCCATAGATGAAAATTGTATCAAATTTCACATCAATCAAATATGCTTATCTATTTGATATTGACGCCTATATATAAAATCACTAAATTATATTAGTGCACTATTTTCATCAAATTATGATCCAATTTGAGCAACATGCTTTAAATCCAAATGGTTGGGAGCATTTCTTTGGCAGAAAAAGGTTTTTTTTTACCAAAAGCTAATAATATAAGATTATTATTAGAAATGGAATGTGAGAAATTAAATATATAAATTATAAGATTATTAGCTTCAGAACCAGTCCAAGTTTTCGTAAGATATTATTGGAATATTCATTTGAAGTATGCTTATTGATAAGTTCATTATAAATCCCACAATCAAACACATTAGATTAGTTACGTTAGTATGACAGAATCTGATTCGATTGAATTAGGTCAGTTCATTCATTAGATGATGAAATTGTAAACGAAATATTGTGTTTGTTTCACACTAGAAAAATTAAACATGCGTTCAACAGTGTTTTTTCGTAAAACGAGATAATCTTATTCACAGATTTATCTCATAAATGGTAAAATACTTATCTACCGCTTTGTCTATAATAATATATTTTATATGTACCTCATTTTAAATTTTTAGTACAAACGTCAAAGATATGTACACATTCTTCATCTACGCTGTACTAAAATGATTTATTAAGCAATTGAGATTTTAGTTTTATTTAATGAAATAATAAGAAAATGTGAGCACAAGCCCCCCATATATCAAATTTTGGACTCGATTGATTACATAAAATTCCCTTTCGGTCTATCAACATTCGTTCATCAAATCATTACAAAATAGTCGGCTTTTTTTTTAATCGAAATAAGATAAAGAGTAAAATCACAACAGATGAAAAAGTATTTATCAAATGTTATACTTAAAAAATAGTTCTTCAAGAGAACGATTTCAAGTTGTGAAGAAATTGTTTATTATGTAGAGAACGTGCATTTACCTTAACAACAGTTATATATATATATATATACACATCACATTAATTTTTTTAATGATTTAGGATGTTGTATGCATTGTAAATAAGATTATGGGCTTGTTTGTTAGAGTGTTTGAAAAAGTCAAATGCACGTTTAACAATTTTTTTTTCTAAAATAATATCATTCATATATTTATCTCGATTTGTGTAAAAGTACTTCTCTACCGCATTCCCAAACAGGCACTATAATGTTAAAAGCAATAAAAAATGACATTAAAGTAGTTGATTCGCTATAAATAAATTAGTGTCTTGGGATGCAACTGGAAAATAAATCAATGACGTTATGGTATCGAATGCTACTTTACTCTATTTTTTCATGTACTATGTTCATTATGAGAGAATAAATAAAATAAAAGGTTGATGCAATTTTTAGTTCTTCAAATTTATCTTCATTTTAGTTTTGATTCCTTAAATTTTATTTTATTCACAATATTAATCTATGCAATCTAATAAAAATTTGAACTATTTTATCCCTTCAAGAATCAAAATTGATGGTTTTAAACTTCATGAAATGAAAAGAAAAAGAGGATAAATTTGATATATTAAAAACTGTATTAACCCTATAATAAATAATGCACTTTTTGTTAGCTTGAAGTACTCATTCCAATCCTCAATATAAAAATTAACTAAATGTTGCACTATACTATTAAATATATATAAGAGTTCAATACTTTTTGTCCCCCCATTATTCATGTTAATTATACATATCAAAAGAAAATTTCTAAGGGCTGTATTGAGTATTTTAGATAACCAACACATATCTTCTTTTTATAAATAACTAATTCAATTAATTCTTTAAGAAAAATGAGTGAAAAGTCTCTATTTAAAAAATTTTATTAGTAAACAAAACTTAGTATACTTTTACATAAAAAAAAAAAGTATTGGTATAACGCTAAATTGTATATATATAGAAAGCATTAATTCAGATCTTTCATGCTAATAAAATTTTTGAATGAAGAATTTTCTTTGATTTTCTCCCTCTATATCTGTGAGTTGACGGGGTATCATAAATACTGTGATATATGACTAGCCAATAGTCTAAATCAATTATAACAATGAGATATATTAATATATATATATATATATATATATATATTGTAAGCATATATAGATAATGGAAGTGAAGTTAGGTATGCATCCACGAATCGAACCAAAAAGTTGAGCTGCTATAAAAGGAGTTCAACATGAACACGCAAACCCTCAAAACTCAAACACATGCATTGGGTTTGAATTTGAAGACTCTCACTTGTACGGAAACTCCTATTTCACCATTATATTTAAATCACTATTTTAATTTTTGTACGCAAAAGATCCAACACATAAATATATTAATTAACTAAGACATGCCCTAATACACACGTTAATATCAAAACCTTACTCAATTATATATAGGGAGATTTATTGTAATGTCTCAAAGAAGAAAGTTATTTATGAAAAGATCCCAAGAGTTGTCAATGACACTGCTCAATTTGTCAATGATACTCTTCAACTTGTCATTAACAACCTATTGAAACCTTTTTATAAATAATTTCTTTCGTTGGGACCTTAAAATAAATCTCAATTATATATTTCTCCCCGTAGACAGCTACCTCTATGAATATAGATATGTTACAGTACTGTGGTAATTTATCTTCCTTATATCAAAGCCTAGCATTTATGAACTATACCAACTTTTAAATAATTTCTTTCCAAAGCTGAGCATTTATGAATTATACCAGCTTCTAAATAATTTTGTATGTACTTTGCAATGTTGGGAGAGCAACACCTAAGCATAACCGAAATATGATATAATTGATTTTTTATATATAAAAAAATGTCCCTTGCTCAGAATGGCTTGATTTTTATGGAGTTGAACTACTTTAAAATTAAATTTTCGGTTAATGTGCAAATTTATTTTTAGAAGTTTTCATTTAAGGGCAATATTATTATGCAAGTTTCAAAATGTATGATGTAGTTATGTTTCCCCGCCTTATTGTAAAAAACTAAATTTATCAGTTAAAAAATTAATATTGACGGTTAACATTTTTAATTATGAAAAGTAATATTATTCCATTTTAACATTTCTAAGACACTCTTGAACCAAAAAATTTCCGAACAACATTGATTCTAAATGAAAATTTCTAAAGACTAATTTTTACATTAGCTACTAAATTTTTTATGGCACTGCCTAATAATATTGTCCTATAAAATTAAGGGTGCTCAAAAATAATTTCAAAACAAAATATAATTCAGAATAGCTAATCTCTGCAGAAACTTCACAATGATTCTCAATATGAATTCGAATTTACAAATTTGGAAATTACTTTTTGTGAATTTTTTCTTCTTATGATGTTATGGGGTTTGGTAGTTCATAATTATTGAGCGCCAACTGCTTCTTATATTCAAAAGTCCGAGTACACATGGCTCTGAAATTGAGTGAGATTGATAGGTTTGGTATATTCATGGCTAAAAAGAGAGTACGTACTATAGCATTTTCTAGACATACACAATGCAATACAAAAGAATGATTTCTTCTCAACCGAATCGCAATTAATAAAACTGCGACTAGTTATATCACAGCTAGCTAGGTGATCCACTTATTACCTATAAATAACACTAACACACACTGCAAGCTAGTAACACAATACTCTCTCTGTGTTTGTGTAATGCATAATTAATGGGATTCTAATAATAAATCAAACTACAGAGAAAGTATAAATAAATAGATCCAAATCACTGAATAGACGTATACATGTAACATATATATATATATGGAAGTTTCTGGCTCAGTTCCAATTTAATAACATTTATCTGCAGCAGTAAAATCTTAGATACTTCTCATCTTACAGGTTGCACTTTGAAATGCCTTTCTAATAGTAAAAACAAACTGATCGGTGGTCTTGAGAAGCATATAGAACTCTTCACAGAGAGGGGGGGGGGAGTCAATGGAATCATGCACCTTCATTATAATACAAGTCTTGGTATCGATCAGCTTACCTTGATCTCATGATTGTAATCGTAGGTTTTGTTCCATGGATATGCATATACATATATATATATATATATATATAAATTCATGGCTCTTGTTGTCTACCAGCAGGGAAGGATGAAGAAGAAGGAGGTAACAGGTCTTGCAACAAGCCATGGTCGTGATGATGAGGGACTTGGTGGTGGTGGTGGTGATCAGTATTATTATTATTAGGGTTTTGGTGGAACATGGGATGGTTTTGATGACGATGATGATCATTATCACCTTGATAACTTGGAAGAAACTGAGCAAGAAGCTCCTGTGGAAACATGGTTGTCCTCCCCAGCGGTGAAGAACCGAAAAGGGAAGGCGATCCTGCCGCTGCCGCCGATGATAACATCATGGCCGCGTTGGCGCTGCTGCGAAGTGTCGCCGGACAATGGTGGTTGTGCTGTCCTTCATAAGTTGTGACCACAATTGAGGGATCCTGGAATGACCTCTCCACTCTCTTCTTCACATTGCACTTTTGACTTGT